>WSZQ02065644.1:0-65827 GCA_019419845.2 Weissflogia rhopalogaster
GTTAAAAAATAAACCAATACAAAATCCTAGATGTGCCCTCTTAAGATGAATTAAAAATAAATAAATTTAAAAGTATTAAAACAACATTATGTGTCAATAACCTTTCCTTTGTTCCCCATTTTACTTTGTATTATCGAATGATTTCATATACCAAAGTAAAAAAATCGTTGACGTTGTGGTTTACCAAAGTTAGAATAGACTACTCCATTTCTTCATCCTTGCTTCCGAATACTATAGCTATCTATTTCTAATGCTTGCGTAACGTATTAAATCTCACACGCTTCAATGACATGTGCTATCTCCTTTTACTTTCTCCATTCCAATTCTCTCTTAATATAATATTTCATCATCTTAACCTAACTTTCTTTTTAGTTAAAGTTAACAGCTGTTGACGACGTGCGTTCGTGAAGAAGTCGCGAAAATACAACTTTAACAATGCCTTCTGAATTGACACTCGATCAAAAATACGAGCTCCTTTCCAGGAACCTCCAGGAGGTGCTCGGCGAAGATAAAATTAAGGCCATCCTCAAAGAACGCGACTTAAAAATCTATTGGGGCACGGCGACAACGGGTAAGCCTCATGTCGCCTACTTCGTGCCAATGTCGAAGATTGCTGACTTTCTGCGTGCTGGCGCCGAGGTGACAATCCTCTTCGCTGATCTCCATGCCTATTTGGATAATATGAAGGCACCTTGGGAACTTTTGGCCCTTAGGACTCAATATTATGAGCATTCAATCAAAGCGATGCTGCATTCAATTGGTGTGTCTATCGATAAGCTTAAGTTTGTTAAAGGTACTGAATACCAACTTAGCAAAGAGTACACTTTGGATGTCTACAGAATGAGTTCTGTTATCACTGAGCATGATGCTAAGAAAGCTGGTGCTGAAGTTGTTAAACAAGTTGAGCATCCGTTGCTTAGTGGGTTGTTATATCCAGGTAAAACTTTATCTAATTATTTTCAATATAAAGAAATTTATACAATGAAATGTGTTCAGGTCTGCAAGCCCTGGATGAAGAATACCTAAAGGTGGATGCCCAATTTGGTGGGATTGATCAACGTAAAATTTTCACTTTTGCTGAGAAATACTTGCCTCAGTTGGGCTATCAAAAACGAGCGCATTTTATGAACCCTATGGTGCCTGGTTTAACCGGAGCGAAGATGTCTTCCTCGGAAGAGGAGAGCAAGATCGATTTGCTCGACTCGCCGGCGGATGTGAAAAAGAAGTTGAAGAAAGCGTTCTGTGAGCCGGGTAACATCGAAAATAATGGCATTCTATCCTTTGTCAAGCATGTAATATTCCCACTTTTCAAATCCGATGAGATGTTCGTCATACCTAGGAAGGAGGAATTCGGTGGGGACGCCAAATATCCGACGTTCGACGCTTTGGAGAAGGCTTTCGCTGACCAAGAGGTGCATCCAGGCGATTTGAAAATTGCGACGGAGAACTACATTAATCGATTGTTGGCTCCTATACGTGAGACTTTCCAGGATCCTAAGTTGAAAGCGTTAGCTTCTAAAGCTTATCCAGCACCCGGCAAAACTAGTAAGTAGATTTAACCTTTTATACTTATAGTAATTGTTGGTTCATGTGAAAATTGTTTCTTTCTTGTAGAAAGTGCTCAGGCTACTGGTGGAGCTACTGACGAGATTGTACCTTCTCGTTTGGATATCCGTATTGGTAAGATTGTAGAGGTGAACAAACATCCGGATGCGGATGCTCTCTATGTCGAGAAGATTGACCTTGGCGAGGAGCAACCTCGGACTGTTGTTAGCGGCTTGGTGAATTTCGTACCAGTTGAAGAAATGCAAAATCGGATGGTGGTCGTTCTTTGTAATTTAAAAGCCGCTAAAATGCGTGGCGTTGAATCACAAGGAATGGTATTATGTGCATCTACGTAAGTGTTTTTCCGAATTCCTATTTATTATATTCCTATGACTGAATTTGCGGTCCCGCAGCCGCACGTTGGCTTGTGATGCACATTGGAAAGTATTTATCTTCAGGCATACTGAATTTAACCTTAACGTTAAAGCGCTATTTATACTGTTATTTTCATTAATAAGAAGTAGGAGGCTTCCTGGGGTAGAATATTTGGATATAACCGAAACCTTCATCGACATTTTGTGATCTATTTTTTAATACTTCAAATTTATGAATTTTGGAAATACTCCATTTTCAAGCACTCCTTTCGGTAAGTTAAAATTGCACTATTGATTCTAGTCCTCCCAATGTATCGGTATTGCAATGAATACCGTGGGTCTAACTGATCAGAAAAACAGCGCCCTAACGTTTAGGTTGTTTAAAAACTTTGAGTAAACAATTTGTAACTTTCACTGGGATAATCTGATGTGCAGTCCATATGAATTTAGGTTTACCAGTTCAGAAATTCAAAATCACTCTTACTTTTGAACTTAATTATTGTCAAAACACATTTATCCATCTCATAGAATATGTTTGTCTTATATTCATCAAAATGCTAAAAATAAATAATTTTCAGTGACGATCCTAAACAAGTTGAACCACTTTTACCTCCTGAGGGTGCCATCGCCGGCGAACGCGTTTTCATCGAAAACTTCGAAGGCACTCCCGACGAAGTCCTCAACCCGAAGAAGAAAGTCTGGGAGAAACTTCAAGTTGATCTGAAGACTAGCGCCGAGTGTATGGCGCAATGGCAAGGCAATTTCCTCCTCACGAAAAATGGTGGCAAAATTCGCGCAAAGACAATGGCAGCCGCTCCAATTAGATAATAATGATCACTAAATAATTTAAATTATAACTCAATGCACTTAAACGCCCGCTGCCTGTTTTATGAATATCATAAGCATTTTTTAACATTTTTTTGTGAATAGATGCATTTAAGAAAGCAAATATCTAAGTTGAAATGTTTACTTATTTTTATTTAGTTTTATTTTTAAGACTGATTCCTTTAAAAAGTTAACGTTCTTTAACAGCATTCGTTATTTACATATCATAGTCATATTCATACATTTTACTGGCACGTTTCGACAGTATCCAGTGATTGGGAATTCGCTGGTTCTTCTCCACATTCAAATCGTCTAAAGTCCACCACGTCGACCCCGTTATTTTTGAGTACTTCACCGACGAGAACACCTTCGTCAAGAATATATTCCTGATAGATGAGACACTTCTCATCATCGACATCTTTTGCTGGCACGTCTTCTTCGCCTCCCAGCTTGGTTGGATGCATGCCAATAATGTGCTGACAGAGTTTTTTTCCCACATCGTCAATGTTCACCCCATGAGTGCACGATGGTGATTTCGAGAGTGCTACTAAGCCGCCAAACTTGCCCAATTGTGTTGTGTTTTTGGCGACGCCGGATGGATGAGCGTATGCGGATAGATGCACTTTATCGTCCGATTTGTAGATGAGTGCTCGGCGTAATGACGCATTCTCGCCAACGGTGCCAATCATCAATGCTAGATGATCTGCCAATGTCTTTCCGTCGTTTAATTTCAGGGATTTCAAATCATCTGCATCTAAATGGAGCTAAAGATATGATAACTTCAGAATGTATTTTAGTTAATTTTACGTTTAGTAAGGTTTAGTATAGTCCTCATTTAGAGGATAAATAAAAATAACAAATGTGTTTTGGAATTTTGGGTAAATTAAGTGTTCTTCTACAAAATATAATCTCGCGAACTATGATCACATTTCAACATTATAGCAAACTTTCATTGGAAAACTAAGCAATTCTAGGGTGAACCTCTTGGCCAATCAAGAGGAACTTATTTGACAGCCAGGTATCAAAGATAATAGCTATCTCAAAAGAAAAACAGGGAGTGGCCTGCGTGAAATATACTCTGAACATCCAAAGGAGTTTAGAATTCCATTTCTTCCATACATGGAAAAAAGACTCATTGGATTATCAATCATAGCTTTTGCTGTTTTCGAATTCCGACTAGGCATGCTAAATGATGGCAAATTATTGATATGTTCTTTTTTAGGACCTAATCGTCTTATTAGTGACACGTAGGCAGCGGCTTTTTAGTCGTGGGTCAACGACAGTATGTCAAAAATAATCGAAATTCTTGGTATCAATAATTATTCAATCAGAATATTGATAAAATATCGCTATTTTCCCTTCGATATATTGTTGACATGCCTACCGTCCACACGCTTGCTTTGACATGCACACAAAAATTTACATTTACCTGGACTAAGGACTTCTTAACAGTTTGTTCACTGCCTTTCTGAATGCATGCTTGTGTTACAGCGTCAACCATACTCTGGAAATTTTCGTTTCTTGCAACAAAGTCTGTCTCGCAGTTGAGTTCCACCATGGCAGCCACATTTCCTTGGCTTAGAACACCAACCAGTCCTTGTTTTGTTTGCCTGCCTTGTAGTTTTGTTGCTTTTGTCCATCCCATGCTCTGTGCTTGTTCTTTTAACCACGCTTCGGCCTATTATGGAGTGAAATGTGTATAAATGTGTGGATTGTTAAATTATTTTGTGAATTTTGTGTGAAAAACATGTTTGATTCTATGAGTTTAAGTATAGTATTGTATTTATATAAGTTTTCATGTATCTAGGTTGCATGGTCTTGATAAAATAAATATATAATTGTTCATCTTACTTTAACAACATCATTATCATTGAGCTCCAGAGCTTTCTTGCAATTAGCAAAAGTATACCCGGTCTTCTTTCGCAATGTAGCAAGAACTGACGTCTGTGCCGACCACAAGCCTGTGGCAATATGAAATTGACGCCGTAAAATGTATCCAGCAAACATCTGCAAGAGTAACAACTTCTTATATTTGCGATAATATTGATCAAACAACTATTCGAGTAGGAAATGTGAAGTAAATCGAGTTCATGTGACATAATTTTCACCTCATTGGGTGCTGTTTCGTTAAAGTCGGCATTTCGCTTAACTTACCTTGATTTATTGTTCAACCTGATTTTTAATGATTAAATGTTTAATTTTTATTAAATAATTCCTAAATTTCAGAGAGATGTGATCGAAAAACCGTGCGTTTGTGTTCTAACCCTTAATCATCCAGCGGAATGTCACTTAATGTGGTTTGACTATAGGCAACTTAACATACTTATAAATCTAATCAGGATGAAAATTAAGAAACAATTCATATTTAAACAATGCAAACTTAATGAAATTAATGTCGCAATGACGTAAAATATTTAATACAATTATTACGAACGTGTTTACTATACTTCTACATTGTGTTTAATTGGTTTTAATTTGTAATAGAATCAAATACAATCGAAATAAAGCAAAATGAATCGAGATATTGAGAAACGCAAGCAGGAAAAGGCAAGATTGCTGGAAATCATCGCCAGAGGACAATCTCCAATGCTAGAATTGGCTGGTTCTGCGATTCGTGTTCCTCGTTTGATTGTACCCGAGGAATTCGCCAGCAAACTTGAGCCGAATTTTCAGATGCCACCGCATTTAAATAAAGTCTTCGATAAATCTAGACCTGTAAGAACGAGATATGAAAAAGGTAATATTCAGGTATATATAGATTTCATTTCTGAGGGTGAGGGAGCATTTACCAGCCCAAAGGACTACGGCAATGTGTATTGTGTTATACCGTGGATTTACGTATTCACGGGGTCCCTTAGCCTAGTTACCTATTTAAGTCCTTCCGTGGAGCTCTGCTTATCGTTTACAACCTTCACGCTTTTCCTAACTATGAAGCTCTTGATGACCCTACAACATTCCATAGTAGGTGTTGACATGTCTTTGCCGATATTGGCTAGGTAGTGACCTTAACTGGCCACGGAATTCTTGGTACCCAGTGGAGTTTCACCATCACCATGTTCCGTGATTTCTCATAGTCTACTGCAGAGACAATGCCACTGGTGATACCAGTGCATTGAGGGTGTCTATTTCTGTTAAGAATATTATTGAGTACGGAGGAGAAATCGAATACCGTTTCTCTGGTCCGCATTCGCCATAAATACCAAATCTTACCCGCTCCTGGTACCATCCGGGTATCAGTTTCAGATTCAGCATCAAGCATAATTATTTATGAATATGCACGAAATCCATAATAAATAATTAAATCATTATTTCAGTATCTTACTCGGAATTACGTCGTCAGCACGAAAACGTTCGTAAGTTGATCGTGCTAAGTTCAATGTCGGAATTCAGAAATGATTTGTCGCCACAAGAGTACGCAGAGCTTAACAAAATATATTCGCGTCGATACTCATATTTTATACGTTATGGATCGGATACGGTTCATGTAGCACCTTTACAGCAGCATATTTTACACAAAGTAAGAATAATAAATGTTTAAGGGGTGCATACTAATATTTCTCGTTTAGATTTTGTATTTGATACCAATCCACTTGCGCAAATGGCGCAACATTCTTAAAGAATGTATTGCCGAACTGAAGGAAGATTATATCACTGCCATAAAGACCTATATCATTGAGTTTGTCCTTTCTGATCCGTTTTCAAACGTGGACGATGATTATGGAATGCTTACAAAAGAGCGGCAGGAAGTGGAGGAGTTTACGATTACGATGAGCTCGAAATTTCAGCGTATGAAATCAAAATTGTGCAACCAAATGTATATTTTGAATCCATGCATAAATGCCATGCTTAATTTGTTCTACAAAGTATTCGAGTAAGATTCATATTATATAACCAAATAGTTGAATTTTACTTTACCTTAACATATGCACACCGTTAACCACCTGCCTTATCTAACAAGTTCATATTTTTGACATTTTCGTGAAAGAGTTCACCCTAGTACAATCACATTTCGCATAACCCTACACAAATTAACCTTAATCAAATTTAACATAATTTAACCTATTAATTCATTTATACTTTTAGAAAGTATCGTATGATAAACACAACATCATTAATCGCTCGTAGCAAAGCAATGCTATTATCGCAGTATATTTCAAACAGTGCTGATATCATTCGGCAAGGTGGTGAATATTTGGAGGGGCATTACTTGAAATGGAATATAAATATTCTCTTAGAAGGTCATGAGAAAGGATATTTACCTGATCCAGGTGATCTTAACGCAAGAAAACATTTCTACAATTGCATAAACGAAATCATGCGAAATCATCTTGGAATTATGTGTAGATCGTCAATTATTGAATATATGGAATATATGACTGACGTGGTAAACATATAATTTAACATGGTCCATGTCAGCGTTTCCCAATCTTTTTGACCCTGATGCACACTTTGGGAAACGTTGATATATTTAATTAAGATTCTTGAAAGAATGATATTTTTCAGTATAAAAATGTTGGATTTCAAATGATGCTTATGGTAAAAGATAACGAGGCTGTTTTTGAGCCTTCTTTTGAAGAAGTCGAAGGAGCCATTTTGGATAATCTTGATGATATGTACATGACTTTCTCTACTATACCAGAAGTAGAAAGCCAGATATATTTGGATTTTCAGGGAGCTGTTAAGAGAATCCAAGTATTTTTTTCTTTAGCACGTAATATGGTTCAATTTAATTATTGTTATTTTTAGCCAAATATTACTCGAGATATTATTAAATATTACAAGAGAAACATCAAGGAACTGATAAAACAACAACGCGTAGAGCCGGAATGTCGTATAGCAGATTTTGATCCCTACGCGATGTATTACAACGGGCGTGCTGAAGAAATACTCTCAAATTTTCTGACCGATGAGCATAGTTTCGAGGAATATTGTGATAAAATTGCAGAGCTTAACAATCTTGCAGGAATAGTACCGATTTCGCTTGAGCATTGTGTCCGGTTGGGAGTGTTTGATATACATCGCACTCATTTGATTAAAAAAATTGTATCTACGATTAATTATCTGAAATATAAATTGCTGAAACATTTAATCATGGAATATCAGGAGGTGATTAAAGAACTACACAAGGAATACGCCGAAATTGCTAGAAGAACTGCGGAGGTGCCCGAGAATACTGAGCAATTGGTCGATTTGATAGGCTACGTATGCGATTTGGAAGATTTCATGTTCACTGAGATGGAAGATCGTCTCAGGGATTGTATGAAGTATATTCTGTTTGTCGCTGATTTTGTCCCGCTTTCTAATATGGAAGTTACGAATAATTGTACCACAATTAATGAATATTTGGATATGGCAAATATACTCGATGCTGCTCATGAAATAATTGATATCAAATCGATTGAGTTTAAAAGGAACTTGGCTGGAAATATTAATAGGTTCCTGGATGATTTGGAATTGTACTCGAAGATGGTTGATGAGTTGCAGCATAATGGTGTTCTTGCGGAGTTACCTAAATATACGAAGAAGGCTAATGTACTTGATCTTAGGTAATTATATATAGTATAGTAGGTAATTATATAATGTACACGCCAGATTCTGTGTGCCTTTGTGACGAAACTGGTAGCGTACTAATACTAGGTTATCGACTAAAATCCGGTCGGTGCATTACCATGTTCTCTTTTAATGCAATTTTCAACGGAGCTCACAGTCCAACACATTCTTTACTATTTCACGATGTTTCTGGCTTTCTTCAGATTAATACAAGCAATGGAGAGGATAGATCAATTCAATCAAGAAGAAATTGCGTTCAAAATCGATCAAACCCAATACCCACAGCGAAAGATCATTCACGACAAACTGCGTCCATACAAGGCGCTCTATGACAACGCCTCCGAGTTCATCGAGAAGAGCGACCTGTGGCTGAACTCAATGATCGGATCGTTCGAGCCCGACGACATTGACACGGACGTGTCGCAATTCTATCGTGTCATCTACAAGCTCGAGAAACAGTTTATGGACAAGCCAGCCACATGCGAGCTGGCGTCGGACGTGCGCGAGCAGATCGAGGACTTCAGAGATTACATGCCCATCATTCAGACGCTGGGTAATCCCGGCTTGAAGGCGAGACATTGGGCGCAGATCAGCGAGATCGTCGGCTTTCCGATCGTCGTCGACGAAACACTCACGCTAAATAAAATCCTCGACTATTGTCTTGAGGAGTTCCTGCCAATGCTCGAGGCTATTTCGGAGGCGGCTACCAAGGAGAACAACTTGGAGAAGACGCTCGCGAAGATGTATGCCGAATGGGCTGATATGGAGTTTCAAGTTTTGGAATACAAGTTTGTCTTTCACTTCACTGCGCTTTACCTTGAGTTGTAAGAAATCAATAAACTGTTCCCATTTTCCTCTTTCAGAGACACACAGACGTATATTATATCAGCCGTCGATGAAATTCAAGTGCTTTTAGATGACCACATTATCAAAACACAGACGATGAAAAATTCACCTTATATAAAACCCTTCGAGAAAGAAATCTTGTATTATCTTCTTCCATACATCCCTTCAGTATTATGAATTTATGTATTTCAGTGAGTGGGAACAGAAGTTATACGCGCTGCAGGAAATATTAGACGAATGGTTGAAGGTTCAGTCGACATGGATGTATTTAGAACCAATCTTTTCATCCCCAGACATCCAACAGCAAATGCCTGAAGAAGGACGCAAATTTTCTGCCGTTGATAAGGTATAATTGCGTACTAACTGGAATTTACCAGCTTCCTTTTCAACCTGCTACTTTGTTTTTTAGATTTGGCGGGACATCATGAAACATGTATTTCAAGATCCGCTTGTTATGGATGTGATATTAATAGAGAAAATGTGTGAACGTCTGAAGAAATGCAACGGGTATCTGGATTCCATTCAGCAAGGTCTAAATGAATATTTGGAGAAAAAACGTTTGTATTTCCCGCGCTTTTTCTTCTTGTCCAATGATGAATTACTAGAGATCTTATCGGAGACAAAAGATCCGACTAGGGTGCAGCCGCATTTGAAGAAATGTTTCGAAGGCATTGCAAAGTTAACATTCAACGAGGACTATGACGTCTCACAGATGAAATCCACTGAAGGAGAGAAAGTGAATCTGGAAGATGTTATTCAGACATCTTTGGCTCGCGGACAAGTTGAGAAATGGTTGCTCGAATTGGAGCTTGATATGAAGAAATCAGTGCATATGATGGTAAAACTGGCTGTTGAGAGTTATCAGAAGAAAGTAAGGCATGAATGGGTTCTAATGTGGCCGGGACAATGCGTCCAGTCAGTGGCGATGACTTATTGGACCTCGGAGGTTACGGACGCCATTATAGAGGGTCATACCAGTTTGGCCGAGTATTTAAACACGTGCAACTATCAAATATCAAAAATTGTCGATTTAGTACGAGGTAAACTGAATCTGCAGAACCGAATAGCGCTTGGGGCATTGGTCGTCTTAGATGTACACGCCCGTGATGTTGTTGTGGATGTGATCGCCCAGAGCGTTGTCAATACAAATGACTTTAATTGGTTATGCCAGTTGCGGTACTACTGGGAGGCAGATGAAATGGCCACCAGAATGATCAATTCAACCCTGATGTATGGTTATGAATACTTGGGGAACACTCCAAGATTGGTTATCACACCTTTGACTGATAGATGCTATCGTACTTTGTTCGGAGCTCTACATTTACATCTTGGAGGTGCCCCAGAAGGTCCGGCAGGAACTGGTAAAACCGAGACCACTAAAGATTTGGCCAAGGCTGTGGCAAAGCAATGTGTAGTCTTCAACTGTTCCGATGGCCTGGATTATATTGCCCTTGGGAAGTTCTTCAAAGGTTTGGCTTCCTGTGGAGCCTGGTCCTGCTTTGATGAGTTTAATCGCATTGACTTGGAAGTGCTTTCTGTCGTGGCTCAACAGATTCTAACAATTCAAAGAGGTATCAATTCTGGGAATAAGAAGATGATGTTTGAAGGTACAGAATTAACCTTGGATCCAACTTGTGCCGTGTTCATTACAATGAATCCTGGTTATGCTGGGAGATCAGAATTGCCAGATAATTTGAAAGCATTGTTCAGGTCTGTAGCCATGATGGTACCTGATTACGCCTTAATTTCCGAGATTGAGTTATACTCCTATGGTTTCCTGACTGCCAAACCTTTATCAGTAAAAATTGTCGCTACTTACCGTCTCTGTTCAGAACAATTATCTTCTCAGTGCCATTATGATTATGGAATGAGAGCTGTTAAATCTGTTCTCAGGGCGGCAGGTGCTCTAAAACTAAGATATCCTGATGAAAAGGAAGATATTCTGGTTTTACGTTCAATCAAGGACGTAAATCTGGCAAAGTTCTTGGTACCTGATGTTCCTTTATTCCTTGGAATCACATCTGATCTCTTTCCGGGTGTAATACTTCCTGAATCAGACTATGAAGTTTTAAACGCTGCAATTCAGGATACATGTGACCAAATGAATCTTCAAAACACCGAGTTTTTCTTGGAAAAAGTTCAACAACTTTACGAAATGATTGTAGTCAGACATGGTTTGATGTTAGTGGGCTATCCATTTGGAGGAAAGACTTCCTGCTATAGAGTCTTAGCAGAAGCTCTAGGTCTGGTTGAAGAAAGAGGGGGTATGGGAGAACATCACGCTGTTTACACTGTAATGAATCCTAAAGCTATCACAATGGGGCAATTGTATGGACAGTTTGATGCAGTCTCCCATGAATGGTCAGACGGTGTTTTAGCCGTTAGCTACCGGACGTTTGCCATGAACCCATCAGAAGAAAGAAAATGGCTATTATTCGACGGTCCTGTGGATGCTATCTGGATAGAGAACATGAACACCGTCTTAGACGACAACAAGAAACTATGTCTTATGTCTGGGGAGATTATTCAGATGTCTCCTCCGATGAATCTAATCTTTGAGCCGATGGATTTAGACGTTGCTTCGCCAGCTACAGTCTCACGATGTGGCATGATTTATTTGGAACCCATTTCTTTAGGCTGGCAACCACTACTTATATCTTGGCTAAACACCTTACCTCAGTGTTTCACCGATTTCCATAAAAACGTTATTAGGGGACTCTTCAACCGAATTTGTCCACCCCTCTTGTGGTTTGTACGGAAATGCCCAGGTGTGCGTGAAATGGCTCCCACATCCGAATCGAATCTGATGAAATCAACCATGAATCTGTTCGACTCATTTTTGGACGACTTCCAGGATGACAAGTACATTGATACCATTTCTGACTTAGATATGCGGGCACAGATTGAAGGTGTGTTCTTCTTCTCTGCCATTTGGGGTATTGGTGGGACCCTGGATGCAGATAGTCGCTCCAAATTCAATCTAATGTTCAGAGGTCTCATTGAAAAAGACTTTCCAGTTGAGCTGTTTGCAGTGTTTGAGATACCTTTTGAAATTCCCAAACCTGAAAAGCCTTACATCTTTTCCTTGCCCTTGCAACAAGCCGTATTCGATTATAGATATACCAAGGTCTCTAAAGGAAGTTGGACATTGTGGGAGGATGAACTTGCATTGGAACCACCAATTCAGAAAGACATACCCGTGAATCAGATTATTGTCCCAACAATTGAGACAATACGAAATATTGCCATTTTGAAAATGCTGGTTACTCATGGGAAAGCCACCATGATAGTTGGACCCACTGGTACTGGTAAATCAGTCTACGTGATTGATTACCTCCTTAAAAAGAGTGACAAAACGAAATATGTCCCATTGTTTATCAATTTCTCTGCACAAACTTCCGCCAATATGACACAGGATATTATCATGAGCAAATTGGACAAACGTAGGAAGGGTGTATTTGGTCCACCTGTTGGTAAACAGTGTATTATCTTCGTTGATGATGTAAGTATGCCTATGAAAGAGACCTATGGAGCGCAACCACCAATAGAATTACTTAGAATGTGGTTTGATCACGGCATCTGGTATGACCGGAAGGAGGTTATTCCAATGGTGTTAATTGATATTCAAGTATGAAGCCTTCATTAATTTCATCCTTGTCTACGTCTTGATTGATTTTAGTTCATTTGTGCGATGGGACCACCAGTTGGTCATGCCATTACACCTCGCTTCCAGAGGCATTTCAATCATATATGTATCGATGAATTTGATGACTCAGTTATGACGACCATATTTTACAGTATAATGGACTGGCATTTGGATACTTAGTAAGTCAATATACCATATAGGTTAAATGGACCTACATAAAATACATTTTAGTGATTTTGAATATGCGTTTTATGAATGTGGGACACAAATTGTTGATGCAACTCTCGAGGTGTTCAAACAAAGCCGTTTGAATCTACTTCCAACACCTAATAAATCGCACTATCTTTTCAATCTTCGAGATTTTTCACGGGTCATTCAAGGAGTTCTCTTAAGTAGACCTTCATCTGTTGCTAACCCAACGGCGATGAAACGACTTTGGGTCCATGAAGTCCTACGCGTTTATTATGATCGTTTAGTTGATCCGGACGATTGTAAATGGATCTTCCAAATGTTGCATACTGTTTGCGTCACTAAGTTGGAAGAATCTATGAATACTATATTTTCATACTTGAAGGTTAAAAATAAAGATGTAAGTATTGGGGCATTCTAAAGTGAGAGTCGATGAGCGATTGCAAATCTTTATTTACTAATCTAAACTATGTGATCTTGATTTCTTTTTTTGATTCTAAAAGGTTGGAGAAACGGAACTTCGAAATTTGATCTACTGCTCCTTTTCAAACCCATTAGCTGAAACGAATGAATACATTGAAGTCGATGACCTGGACGCACTTACAAAAATAGTCGAAATCTATTTGAATGAATTTAACAGTTTATCCAAGAAGCCAATGAATCTGGTACTGTTTCGATTCGCCATCGAGCACATCGCTCGCATCTGCCGCATCGTTGGTCAACCTAGAAGCCATGCGCTTCTGGTGGGGGTTGGCGGTTCCGGGAGACAATCTTTAACGCGCCTCGCTGCGCACATACAAGAAAATGATTTGTTTCAAGTGGAAATAACGCGCCAATATGGAGCTTATGAATGGCACGAGGACGTCAAGACTATTTTGAAACGCATCAGTGCGTCTGAATTACACGGCATCTTTTTATTCACAGATACCCAGGTTTGAGAGTCGACTGACTTCGACGCTAATTGTTACCCTTTGATGAACTATGCTTTACAGATCAAAGAAGAGTCCTTCCTGGAAGATATGAGTAATATATTAAACGCTGGTGAAATACCGAATTTATTCGCGATGGAGGAGCGTGTGGAATTGTGTGAAAAGATGCGGCAACTCGATCGACAAAGGGACAAGTCCCTACAAACGGACGGAAGCCCTATCGCATTGTTCAATTATTTCATTCAGATCGTGCGAGAGCAGTTGCACATTGCTCTGTGTATGTCGCCGATTGGGAGCAGTTTCCGAGTGCGCATTCGAAAGTTCCCTGCCATTATCAATTGTTGCACGATTGATTGGTTCCATCCGTGGCCGGAAGACGCATTGATCGCGGTCGCTTCGCGCTTTTTGGGGGAGGTGGAGATGCCACAGAACGAGCGTGAGGCTTGTATTGATATGTGTCAACTGTTCCACACCTCCACTGAGAGGGTTTCCTTAGATTACTTCCTGCGTCTGCGTAGAAAAGTCTACGTTACTCCAACATCATATTTAGAATTGATCAATACATTTAAAAACTTTCTAGACATCAAAAGAGAGTAATCTTTTAACTATAATTTGGTTTCAAACATTTAACAATTTCTCTTTTAGTGAAGTCCTGACACTTAAAAGCCGTTACGAAATAGGTATCCAAAAGTTGGATGCCGCTGGTGCGGAGGTGTCTGTAATGCAAGCGAGTTTAGAAGCTCTTCAACCAGCTTTGGTAGAAGCAGCGGATAAAGTAGCCAAGACCATGAAGAAGGTTGAGGGTGAATCTGCAGAAGCCGCTATTGTAGAGGCGAATGTCATGGCTGATGAGGAGGTAGCTAATGAACAGGCACGAGCAGCAGGAGCTATTAAAGAAGAGTGTGATGCTAATTTAGCAGAAGCTTTGCCAATTTTAGAAGAAGCATTAGCTGCTCTAAACACTTTAACACCTGCTGATATTACAATAGTCAAAACAATGAAGAGTCCCCCGAAAGGTGTGAAACTAGTTATGGAGGCAATTTGCATCCTGAAAGATGTCAAACCTGACAAGGTTCCCAATCCTAACGGAATCGGCACTATGGAAGATTTTTGGCCACCATCGAAGCGTATCCTTGGAGATATGAAATTCCTCGAGAGTTTGATGTTGTATGATAAAGATAATATTCCGCCTCGTATTATGGAAAAGCTTGAAAAGACTATACTCAAGGATGAGAGCTTTGATCCGAATAGAATTAAAACCGCCTCCACCGCTGCGGAAGGTTTATGCAAGTGGATTATTGCTATTTCCAAGTATGATAAAGTGGCCAAGGTGGTAGCTCCTAAGAAGATAGCTTTGACTGCAGCCGAAGCTGAATATAGAGGGGCTATGGATGCTTTGGAGGTGAAACGCGGCCTTTTGAAGGAGGCTCGCGAAAAAGTAGCGGCCCTTGAAATGGTTCTTGAAGGTGAAAAAGCCAAGTTCCAAATGCTGAATGATGATGCGAATCATTGTGCCTTGAAGTTAAAACGTGCTGAGGAACTGATAGGTGGACTTGGCGGAGAAAGAAGTAGATGGCTCAGTACTGCTAAAGCTCTTGGAGAGAAATATTTCATTCTAACCGGAGATGTCCTAATCAGCTCTGGGGTGGTGGCCTATCTGGGACCGTTCACTTTACAATTCCGGCAGATCCTAATCCAAGAATGGATAGATCGTCTAAGCAATGTGTACAATATTGTCTGTACCAAGGATTTCCAATTGACGAACATTCTTGGCGAGCCTGTACTCATTAGGCAATGGAACATCTTCGGCCTACCTTCAGATACATACAGCGTTGATAATGGAATTATTATCAAAAATGCCCGGAGGTGGCCGTTATTGATTGATCCCCAGGGACAAGCTAATAAGTGGGTGAAAAACATGGAGAAGCAAAATAATATTAGAGTGATTCGAATGAATCAAGCTGATTACATTCGCAACTTAGAACATGCTATGCAATTTGGCCAGCCTGTGTTGTTAGAGAACATTGGTGAGGAATTGGACGCCATTTTAGAACCAGTTCTTTCTCAGCAGACGTTCCGTCAAGGAGGTGCCTTGTGTCTGAAGTTGGGAGATTCCGTACTTGAGTATAACGACGAATTTAAATTCTACATTACAACCAAACTACGAAATCCTCATTACTTACCTGAAGTAGCAGTTAAAGTGACACTAGTCAATTTTATGATTACCACAGTTGGTTTGGAAGACCAACTCTTGGGTATAGTCGTAGCTCAGGAACGTCCCGATTTGGAGACGGAAAAGAATATGATGATTTTGCAAGGAGCAGAGAACAAACGTCTCTTGAAAGAGATCGAAGACAAAATTTTAGAGGTCTTGAGCACGTCTGAGGGGAATATTTTAGAGGATGAATTCGCCGTTCAGATTTTGAGCTCATCCAAGATACTCTCCAATGAAATTGTGGCAAAACAGGCTATTGCTGAGGTTACGGAACAATTGATTGATGACGCTCGTATGGAATACAAGCCCATTGCGGTTCACTCTGCTATATTGTTTTTTACAACAGGTATATTCACTTTTCAAACTGCAGATATATCAAGTTTCTATTCAATATGATTGCAGCTGATTTGGGGTATATTGATCCAATGTATCAATATTCTCTGGTATGGTTCATAAATCTGTTTAAAGCAGCAATCGATAATACTCCCAAGGAAGAAAAGGTCAAAGATCGACTAAAGTCACTTGAGGCTGTATTCACCTACTCATTATATTGCAATATTTGCCGAAGTTTATTTGAAAAGGACAAGTTATTGTTCTCCTTATTACTGACTATTAATATGATGAATAGCCGAAACGAAGTTGAGCCCTCCGAATGGATGTTCCTCATCACAGGTGGTGTTGGATTAGAGAATCCGCATAGAAACCCAACCGATTGGTTAATTGTAAGAAGTTGGGATGAACTATGTCGTTTAAGTGACTATAAATCATTTAACGGATTGAGGGAACATTTCACACAGAATGTTGCTGCGTGGAAGACGATCTTTGATTCTCCTGAACCACAGAATGTATCACTTCCTGGAAACTGGAACACATCTTTATCAAAATTCCAAAAATTATGTGTTCTGAGATGTTTCAGATATGATAAAGTAGTGCCAGGAATTCAAAATTTTGTTGAAGGTAATTTTATAATTGAAGAAGGAGTTGAAACCGCATTTTGGTAATTTCAGAACGATTGGGAAAAGCATACATCGAGCCACCCCCTTTCGATTTATCATCTTCTTTCATGGATTCACATTGTTGCATTCCATTAATTTTCGTTCTTACACCCGGCGCTGATCCGACAGCTCTCCTACTGAAATTTGCAGATGATCAAGGTTTTGGTACGTCACGTCTCTTCTCTTTGTCTTTGGGCCAAGGTCAGGGACCTATTGCCCTTCGTCTAATTGATGAAGGTATTAAGAACGGCACCTGGGTGGTCCTGCAGAACTGCCATCTCGCAAAGAGCTTCATGCCAACGCTGGAGAAGGTCTGCGAGTCGTTCACCGTGGAGACGACACATCCAGACTTCCGTCTCTGGCTGACCTCCTATCCGGCGGAGCACTTTCCGGTCGCCGTCCTGCAGAACGGTGTTAAGATGACCAACGAACCGCCGAAGGGGATGCGTGCCAACATACTGCGTTCGTACTTGAGCGATCCAATCTCGGATGCGGAGTGGTTCGATGAGTGCGAGCAACCTGTAGCGTTCAAGCGCTTCCTGTTTGCTCTGTGCTTCTTCCATGCGCTCATCCAGGAGCGGCGGAAATTTGGTCCGTTGGGATGGAATATTCCTTACGAGTTTAACGAAACGGATTTGCGCATCAGCGTTATGCAGTTGAAGATGTTCCTCGACGAGTATGAGGTATTTTCGTTTCATATATCTTTATGGGGTAATTGTGAAACTCAATTTCGTGGGAATTATTTTCGACAGGATGTCATGTCTGTTATATACTAGATTTACGAAAGATACATTTCTGGTTTATTCGAATTCCAACAGACACACCAAACGTGATTTTTCACTTGGCGGAGATAGAAGTAGATGGTTCAGTACCAAAGTCTTGGAGGGAAATATTTCATTCCAACCGGGCATGTCCTAATCAGTTCTGGTGTAGTTGTCTACCTAGGGCCGTTCACTTTACAATTCAGACAGGGTCAGATCCTAGAATGGCTGGAATATGATAGTAATGCATGCAACATTATCTGAAACAAGGATTTCCAATTGACGAAGATCCTAGTCCATGCTGTTCTCATTAGGGAATGAAAATCATTAGCCTCCCTTTAGATACCTAAAGCGTTGAACGTAGTATCAGTATAAAAAAGCCTGAATGGACAAGAATAAACGGCTGAAACAGGAAAAGCAAAATTATATTAGTTATTGGAACTTATCCAGTTTCTTAAATTCAAAATTTCGTCCAACCAAGTGATGAACGTAACGATGACTGCTGACCAGTTGGTCTCAGTTTTGATTACCATCGGATGTGGAGTAAAATGAATTACTCTTCTTATCAAGAGAAGTAGTCATTGCTCGGAAAATCAATTAAAAAAATCGCAGTAAATTAAAAAAAAAACTGTTTAACTGTTTACAACTTAAAGCTCATATTTTAGATGGGGAACAATTATAATCACAAAATTCAATTTCCTATAGCTATAGAAATATATATTTCTAGGACATCCAATATGATGCTTTGAGATATTTAACTGGTGAATGTAACTACGGTGGTCGGGTGACTGACGATTGGGATCGCCGATGTCTGAACACAATCCTCGCCCAGTTTTACAATCCTGAAGTAATGTCGAGACCAAAATACCAATTTGATCCCACGGGTAATAAAATATTATGATTACGAATTTGCCTTGGCTTTGCGACCCACTTTCGCCAAGTTAAACACGTCCATTGTGGATTTTAGGGAGATATTATTGTCCAACATTAAACACTGCCACCGAGTATATGAACTACGTGAAATCATTGCCTTTAATTACACATCCGGAGGTGTTTGGGATGCATGAAAACGCTGATATAATGAAAGATCAACAAGAAAGTGATTTGATATTCACCAATATTATGCTAACCCAGGTAACTATATCAATAGAACTAAAATACACTTAATTAAACGTTTTCTACTCCATACTCATTTTGTTACACTTCAAAAAGGATCGGATTGTAAGTATATGTCATAACCTAGTATCTGAAATGTAACATAACCAAATTTGATCTATTTCGCTTACGAATTTGCAATTTAGGATTTAGTACAAATACGAGTAAGTTTCTGCCCTTAAGTTTTAAAGTTGAGGGTTATCTGATGATTTTTAATTTGTCTGATGTCTTTTAAAATGTTAAAATGGTATTTAGGATACGGCTTCTTCCAGTGGTGGCGAGAAGTCCACTGATGAACTTTTGACTGAAGTTGCGAAGGATATTCTGCAACGTCTACCGGATGTTTTCAATCAGGAAGAAGCATTGCGACGTTACCCAACGGAGTACTCGCAGAGTATGAATACTGTTCTTGTGCAGGAAATGGGACGATTTAATCGATTGATAAACGTGGTGCGGACCAGTCTACAAAATCTTCAGAAAGCCATTAAAGGTTTTTATTCAACGTTTCCTAATATCCTTTTTATATTCCTTCTTGCACCAACTTGATTTGTTTAACTTAGGTCAAATTGTGATGTCCGTCGATTTGGAGGAAGTGATGAAAAGCATCCTCATTGGAAAAATACCACAAATGTGGGCTTCAGTCAGCTACCCATCGCTGAAACCTCTAGGAAGTTACGTGAACGATCTATTAGCACGTTTGGCGTTTCTTCAAACATGGTTGGATGATGGTCCTCCGGAGACTTTCTGGCTATCGGGATTCTTTTTCACCCAGGCCTTTCTTACGGGTGCTCAACAGAATTTCGCTCGAAAGTACACGATCCCAATTGATTTACTTGCGTTCAATTTTACAGTACGTTTCTATTAATCATTTTATAACTATTTAACCTCTATAAATTAACAAATACGTTTTAACCTATATAATGAAATCTTAAACTTTAGGTTATGAGAGAGGAGAACTTGACTCATGCACCTCCTGATGGTGTTTACGTGTATGGCCTTTTCTTGGATGGAGCGAGATGGAATAAGGGCACTATGACATTGGATGAGTCTTTACCGAAAGTTTTATATAATGTTGTTCCTTTTGTAAGTATTTATTGCATTTTGTGAAGTAACGAGATAGGACTACAGTATTCTATTTTAATTTTAGATTTGGTTGCTTCCATTGCGCCGTGAGGATATTCGATCACGTAATACTTATACATGCCCTGTATATAAAACATCTGAGCGTAGAGGTGTCCTTTCTACGACTGGTCACTCAACAAATTATGTTATCGCAATGGAATTGACGACAAATCAGCCACCCAAGCACTGGATTATGAGAGGTGTTGCTATGTTGTGTCAATTGTCGCAGTAAATTTTAGTATAACAAAGAAACGTATGGTTTTGTTTAAAAATTTACTTATTGTAAGATTTTGACAACAAAATGAAAATAATAAATTTAATTGAAATTGAAAATATCACTATTTTTTCGTATTTTAGAATGTAATAGAAATTTTAGAAAAGCTAAGTTGTGACATGGCATAAACAGGTTGGGAAACACTATATAAACAGTGTAACTGCCATATGCAGTGTATTTGGAGCTGTATCCAACAAGCAAGTAATGAAATGTAGGAACGCACGTCGTCATGACATCCTTTTATTCAGATATATGCATTAAGAAGACTTTAGAACAAACATTTTCTAAAACATACGAATAAGTAGCGAAGGATACTCGTGTGTAAATAGCTATTACTGCACTTGCCGCTTCGCAAGTGCCAAAAAGCTCCGTTTCCACCCTTGTATCATTATACACTATAGTACTAATTAGTAGGCCCCTCTAGGCTACATGAGGACGATGGTCTACTAAAATCATAAGCATCATTACAATAGTTTTGAAAGTCACTGAAATAAAGACTAAGAAGTATTTCCATTTACCATTATTACTGTTTTAGTTTGATCAATATTTTCGATAAACAACCCTCAGACCTTCGATAGTTTCACGCACTGTCAGTGTCAACATCGCATATTTATATAGCATACACAATAGTGGCAATCGATGAATAACTGTATAATTTTACCTAATTTATACAAATTAAAATGGCCGGAAAACGTGAAGTGGAAGGCAAACGTTTGTTCAAGAGACTGGACGAAATTAAGGCGCGCATCGAAGCGCGAGGGGGCGATATCACCGTCCCGAGATATCCTCAGCCCTCCGACTTCGACATCGGACCAACTCCTCTCTTCCAGCTGCCACCGGAGATTCTAATTCCCATCTTTGCGTCGGGTCATCCAACCTATCGGAAAAAGTTGCGCGAACGTAAAAAGCGAGGTATTTTTATGAATAATTTAAATAATTTCAACGCTTCCTTTTAAAAAGCTCGAAAAACTTGTAATTATTATCTATATAGATGAAATGCAACGACTGAAAATGGAAGCATTTACGGCACAGCGCCGCGAACGCGAGGAATTTCGACAAAGGGTTGTCCAAACGATCACAGGCCGTATGGACGTCTATGATCCACGTGCCAAAGTGCCCTCGGACGATGAGTTGGAAATTCTTCGATATTATTTTTACATTCGTTATGGCATCGACGATAAATACGTGTCGCCTATCGAAGAGAGCGTGCTCCAGAATATTTCGAATCTTGTTCCTGCAAAGCTTAAGAAATGGAAGAAGAAACACGAGCAGGTGATCGAGGAGATCAAAGAAGATTTTCACACGGCTGTGAAAAAGTCTGTGGTGGATTTCGTCGTTGCTCCGTTTGCGTACACGACTGATTCCGCTGACGTGGATTCGACTCCAGAACGCATCGAATGTGAAAAGAACAGTATTATATGGAAACCGTCGTATGATTTTTATCTCATTAAACTGGGCCGGATTATAAATATTATTAATCCATGTGTCTTTGAGTTGGTCAACTTTTGGTTTTCGGAATTTGAGTAAGTTTATGTTTTACTGAGTGATAGCTTTTTATAGCCTTTTTTACCTATTTAGAGTCTCTTCAAGTCTCCATGAAGTTCTTTTTTTTTCGAAAAATGGAGTATTTATAAATGAATATCAGGGTTTTAAGACTGTGTGGGGTTTAATACATGAAACTTAGAATCATAAATAAAATCATACATGAAGATAAAACGTGCAAAAATGTGCAATCATTTTTTAAAACATAATTGAAGATAGAAGTCCTAACAACTACTTTAATTTTTCTTTGATTGTTTATACTCATATATCCTATTAAGGATATATTACCATATTAAATAGAAAGCATTGATTATTTTTCTTTAATTTAGTGCATTCCGTTTAATAAACACTGAACTACTGCGAAGTTACGAGTCGATTTTCGAACTGGTCGATTTCAATTGGCATATGGCCGAACACATAAAACGCGGTAAGGAGACACTTATCAATAATTACTACAAGAACGCCGTCGACATTTTCGTGAGCGGCATGGCGAAGAAGAAGATCCCGCTGACACCCAACAAGTTGAAAAAGTTTTTCGGATGCGTGGCGGTCATCATGACGCATAATATCCAGTGCTTGTGCCTGAATTCGCTCGGCGACTACTATGATTACATCACCGACTTGAAGGTACGAGTGTGAATACATCAAAAGGTGGATCTGCCCTTTACCCTCGCATCGGTTTCGGCGTCGGCCGATGAGGGTTCGGTCGCCTGCCTTTGAGGACGTTTTGCCTACTTTGACGAGTTCTAAAGCATGTGACGTGTTTGCAGAAAAATCGCGGCTTTCTTTTGAACCTCGTGCTGAAGGTGAACTTCTTATCGTTCGACCCGCCATTCAAGCATTTTCGCAATTCGATCCTCAAAGTGATTGATGACATCATCGAGGTGGTTATGAGTTTCCCGCGCGTCGAGGCTTACGTCTTTCCTAGCAAGTCGTCGAGCAGCCAGCCGATGAGACTGAACGTAATCGTCCTGCTCTTTTCATGACCACGAGAAATTCTCTCGCTCGTTTGGGTAAATTTCTTGAGCGTGTTTTTATTTGCCGTAGCCAGCGATACCCGAGGATTTGGTCAATCAGTATCGGGAGAAAATCATTGAGTTCCTCCACGATCAGCGTGTGATGCCCGAATTACGCGTGCAGGATTTCGACGAGTACATGATGCTGATCAATGGTGAATGTTCCGCCGACGTTGAGACCTTTCTGAATGAGGACCATTCGTTCGAGGATTACTGCGAAAAGATTTTATACTTTAAGAACATCGCTGATACACTGCCACTGAAAATGGAGCATATGGTGCGCGCCGGCATTTACGACATTGACAGGAGAAATTTAATTCAGGACCTCGTAGACGTGTGTAATGAATTCAAGGAGCAGCTTCTAGCCAGGATGACTAGCGACTATCAAACGAATTGCAAACAGTAAAACCATATAACCTTTTATAACCGTGTCGCCCCAACTTGATGTTTTCCAGGTTAGGAGATGAATATGAGGCTATTATGGACCGTGCTATAACTGTGCCCGAAAACACCGAGGAGCTGATGGATTTGATTAGCTATGTCATTAATGTGAAGGCAAATATGCTTGAAGATATGGAGGACAGGTTAAGGGATGTTATGAGGAACATTATTTTCCTGTCTGACCATACTATTTTTACACCTCTTGAGATGAAAACCAATAATAACACCTTCTGGTGGTACGATGCAATTTAATTAATAAGGGGAGGTCGGGGAGTCGCCGGCACGGAATTGAATGCAACTTGGTATTTTTACAGTACATTCCTAAGTATAAACATCTAGTAAAACGGTATGATGTAGTATCGAGGCACTGTCCTCGAACAGGGAACGTTGAGGTTGCGGTATAATTTATATTTATACACTACAACAGGCTTCGTCTCCCCTTCCCCTTCCCCCATGAGACGTATATTAGTCCGTGGTGGTACAGGGAGTTCCATAATGGCTCATTCCAAAATTAACATTGGACCCTTGAAATTGGTAAATAGGTCTCTCGGTGAATGGGCCATAGGTTACCAACCACTGGACTACATGCATGCCAAGTTTCATTTAAATCCGAGACGGCGAGGTCGTGTCCTACATTTGTAAGCAATTCTCATTATTTCATTCCAGCTATCTAAGTGTCAATCGTGTTATTGACGATCACGGTGAAATAGTCGAGTCCAAAATATTGGAATTCCAAGATTCACTTATTATTAAAATAAAGAAGTTTGAAGAGAAATTAGCCCTATACGCTGCATTGGTTGAAGAAATGCAATACAATGGCGAATTAGAATTGCTCCCAAAATATCACAAACGAGCAAATCAACTCGATGAAAAACTGATTAATGCCTTGGAAATTATTGATAAGATCAACGCTGAGGAAATCGCGTTCAAGTTTGAGTTGTCCCAATATCCAATACGTAAACAAACCTACGATAAATTGAGACCCTTCAAACTGCTCTACGACAATTCGACCGAATTCCTTACAAAACATGATCTCTGGATGAATTCCCAAGTGGGGACCTATGACCCCGAGGACATCGAATCCGAAGTTGGGCAAATCTACCGTCAAATATTCAAATTGGAGCGAATCTTTGCTGATAAGCCCGCTACGTACAATCTCACCTGCATTATCCGGGATAAAATTGAGGTCTTTAAAGAGTACATGCCAATTATTCAAACCCTTGGTAATCCTGGTTTGAAGGAACGCCACTGGGAGAAGATATCTGAGATTGTAGGATTTCCCATTGTTGTTGATGAGACTTTAACGCTAGCCAAAATTATTGAGTATCAGTTAGATGAGTATCTTCCGAAGTTTGACGCTATTTCTGAGGCCGCGACGAGGGAGAGTAATTTGGAGCGTAGCATGGCGAAGATGAAAGGTGAATGGGAGGGTGTGGAATTCACAGTTCTCGAGTACCGCGACACCGCGACGTATATTTTGTCGGCTGTCGACGAAATTCAAGTCTTACTCGATGATCATATTGTGAAAACTCAAACGATGAAGAATTCTCCGTATATTAAACCATTTGAAGAAGAAATGCTTCAATGGGAAAGCACTTTAGTTCTTCTCCAGGATATTCTTGATGATTGGCTACAGGTTCAGGCAACATGGATGTATCTAGAACCTATTTTCTCTTCCCCGGACATTCAACAACAGATGCCTGAGGAAGGAAGACGATTCACTGCAGTGGATAAAATTTGGAGGGATATATTGAAGACCGTAAATGAATCTCCTGATGTATTAAGTGTGGTAGAAATTGAAAAGATGTCAGATCGTCTGAAGAAGTGCAACAGCCTTTTGGAGTTGATTCAGAAAGGTCTTAATGATTACTTAGAGAAGAAGAGATTGTTTTTCCCGCGATTCTTCTTCCTGTCGAATGATGAACTCTTGGAGATTCTGTCTGAAACCAAAGATCCCACAAGGGTACAACCTCATCTGAAGAAGTGTTTCGAGGGTATTGCAAGGCTCAATTTTACAGAGGACTTGGTAGTTACTGTGATGAAGTCAAGTGAGGGTGAGGAAGTACCATTGCTGGATATAATTGAGACCAAGTTGGCCCGAGGGGCTGTCGAGAAATGGTTATTGCAGTTGGAAGTTGATATGAAGAAGTCAGTACATAAGCAGGTACAATTGGCAATGGAGAATTACCCGAAAGTGAAAAGGCACGATTGGGTTTTGGCCTGGCCCGGTCAGAGTATTCAATGCGTAGCCATGTGCTATTGGACCAAGGAAGTCCATACCGCAATTATGACGAATGTTCAAGCTTTAAGGACCTATTATGACAAATGTCAGATTCAAATTTCGAAAGTAGTCGATTTGGTCCGTGGGAAACTTAGTACGCAAAACCGAATCACCCTTGGTGCCCTGGTGGTGTTAGATGTCCACGCTAGAGACGTACTTCAGGAGATTGTCGAGTTAAAAATTAGGAACATTACTGATTTCAAATGGCTCTGCCAATTGCGATATTATTGGGAAAGAAATGAAATGGCAACCAGAATGATCAACTCCACTCTGATGTATGGATACGAATATCTTGGAAATACCCTTAGATTAGTGATCACGCCTTTGACAGACAGATGCTATCGTACTTTGTTTGGAGCTCTTCATTTACATCTTGGAGGTGCTCCTGAAGGTCCTGCAGGTACAGGTAAAACTGAAACAACTAAAGATTTAGCAAAAGCAGTTGCCAAACAGTGCGTTGTCTTCAACTGTTCTGATGGGCTGGATTATATTGCTCTGGGGAAGTTCTTCAAAGGTTTGGCATCCTGTGGAGCATGGTCATGCTTTGATGAGTTTAATCGGATTGACCTCGAAGTACTTTCTGTCGTGGCTCAACAGATTCTAACCATCCAGAGGGGTATCAATTCTGGAAATCCGAAACTGTTGTTTGAAGGTACCGAATTAACGTTAGATCCAACTTGTGCTGTGTTCATCACGATGAATCCAGGTTATGCTGGGAGATCTGAATTGCCAGATAATTTGAAGGCTTTGTTCAGATCTGTTGCCATGATGGTACCTGACTACGCCCTTATATCTGAGATTGAGTTGTATTCTTATGGGTTCCTAACTGCTAAGCCACTATCTGTGAAGATTGTTGCAACTTATCGCCTGTGCTCTGAACAGTTATCATCTCAATGCCATTATGATTATGGCATGAGAGCGGTCAAGTCTGTACTAAGAGCAGCCGGTACCTTAAAGTTAAGATATCCAAAGGAACGCGAAGATATTTTAGTCTTACGTTCCATTAAGGACGTCAACTTGGCTAAGTTCTTAGTACCTGATGTACCATTATTCCAAGGTATCACCTCGGATTTATTCCCTGGTGTCGTTTTGCCCGTGCCAGACTATGATATTCTAACGAAAGCTGTACAGGACACCTGTATTGATATGAATCTACAATTAACGGAGTTTTTCCTGGAGAAAATTGAACAGCTCTTTGAAATGATTATCGTGAGACACGGATTGATGTTAGTCGGTTTGCCATTTGGCGGGAAAACACGCTGTTATCGGGTTCTAGCTGAAGCACTCGGACTTGTCGAGGAGCGTGGTGGAATGGATGAACACCATGCAATTTATACAGTTATTAATCCGAAATCTATAACAATGGGCCAATTGTACGGACAATTCGATGCCGTCTCACACGAGTGGTCTGATGGCGTACTTGCTGTGAGTTACCGCGCGATGGCCATGTCCCAGACCGAGGACAGAAAATGGCTGATATTTGATGGGCCAGTCGACGCCATTTGGATTGAGAATATGAACACCGTCTTGGATGATAATAAAAAGTTATGCCTTATGTCTGGGGAAATCATTCAGATGTCGCCGCAAATGAACTTAGTTTTCGAGCCAATGGATTTGGAAGTTGCATCGCCAGCGACTGTCTCGCGATGTGGCATGATTTACTTCGATCCGGAATCTCTAGGTTGGGAACCCCTTCTCAAGTCATGGCTGCACACTTTGCCGCCTGCATTGAACCAACAGGACATTACTTTGATCAATAATTTATTCATGCGATTCTGTCCACCGCTCATCTGGCTGGTGAAAAAGGCCGGATTGCGAGAAATGTGCCCGATGTCTGAGTCGAATCTGCTCGTATCAACAATGAACTTATTCGACTGCTATATGGATGACTATATGGACGATAAATACCTGGAAAACCTCAGTGAGTTGGACAAACGAGCTCAGTTGGAGGGATCGTTTTTCTTCGCCGCCATTTGGGGCATGGGTGGCACCTTGGACGCAGGCAGCCGCGGGAATTACAATTTGTTATTTCGTGGCTTGTTGGATAAAAACTTTCCCGAAGCAACCAGTAAACTCTTAAATCTTCCAATGGAAATCGCCAAACCGAGCAAGCCTTATATATTTATTATTCCCCAGCAAGACACAGTCTTCGACTATCGATATATTAAAGATGGGAAAGGACGCTGGAAGAAGTGGATCGACGAATTGGCAATACAACCACCGATTACCCGCGACATTCCTGTGAATCAAATAATTGTTCCCACAGTAGAAACCATTCGTAACATAGCGTTAATGACTCTGCTTGTACAACATCAGAAGGCGATGATGGTTGTTGGTCCGACTGGTACAGGCAAATCGGTTTACATAATTGTACGTCGAGGCTCTGGCCACTTGTTCAAATCGGTAATCATTAACAATTTGTTTCTTTAGGATTTCCTATTGAAGAAAAACGACACCGCCACATACCGAGCAACTTTTATGGCCTTCTCGGCACAAACATCAGCGAATCAAACGCAGGACATTGTCATGAGTAAACTCGATAAACGACGTAAGGGGATTTATGGACCCCCGGTGGGTAAACGCGCCGTGTTCTTCGTCGATGATGTCAGCATGCCTATTAAGGAGACCTACGGTGCGCAGCCACCAATCGAATTACTCCGTCAGTGGTTTGACCACGCAATCTGGTACGATCGGAAGGATATCGTCCCGATGAAATTGGTTGATATTCAGTTTATCTCGGCGATGGGGCCGCCTTCGGGAGGAAATACAGTTACACCGCGATTTGCGCGCCATTTTAACCATATTTGCATTGATGAATTTGCAGATGATGTCATGGTTAATATATTTAGTAGAATTATGTTGTGGCATTTGGATACAAGGTAATTACAACTTTTTCTTTCTTTGTTAATTTCCTTCTTTTTCTTTCTCTCTTCCATTTTTTCTTGTTCTATATTTTCCTTTAATTTAAAATTAAATTATTCTTGACAAACTTTTAGAGGATTTTCCAAAGAGTTTGATCCATGCATCGAACAGATTGTGGATGCAACCTTATCTATCTACAAACTCAGTCGTGCCAATCTACTCCCAACACCTGCGAAATCCCATTATCTCTATAATTTACGAGATTTTTCCCGAGTTATTCAAGTAATTTCCAGTGGGAGGTTATTTATGCCACCACAACTAAAATACTCCGTTCTAGGGCGTATTATTATCTGTCCCTGAAACAATGGATAGTTTAAGAGCCATGAAACGACTTTGGGTTCATGAAGTGCTGCGGGTTTACTGTGACAGGTTGATAAATGATGAGGACCGCTCCTGGTTGATTGGGACGCTGCACCAAATCAGCAAAGAGTACTTTAACGAAAATATGAATAACATGTTTGAACGATTTGCCAGTCCAAATAAACCACAAGTACGTAAACTAGTCGTAGAGAATTATTTTAGAATTCTATAAAATAGTTTATAAATATTATTAGTTCATGTAAATAAAATTCCTTAACCTTTTATTAGATTGGAGAAATGGAATTACGAAATCTAATTTATTGCGATTTTGCAAATCCCAAAGCCGATCAGCGTTACTATGCCGAAGTGAAAAACTTGACATCCTTACGAGAAATTGTAGAAGGTTTTCTTCGAGAATTTAATAACATGACCAAGAAACCTATGAATTTGGTACTGTTCAAGTTCGCCATTGAACATTTATCGAAGATTTGCAGAATTGTTAAGCAGCCAAGGAGTCATGCATTACTTGTGGGTATTGGTGGTTCAGGACGACAATCCCTGACGACTTTGGCAGCACATATTTCTGAATATGAATTATTTCAAATTGAGTTAACCAGGCAGTATGGGCGTGCGGAGTGGTTTGATGACCTCAGATATATTTTTCGGAAGGCAAGTGCGACGGACCAGCATGGAATCTTTCTATTTTCTGATACTCAGTTGAAAGAGGAAAGTTTTCTGGAAGATATAAGTAATCTACTTAACGCGGGAGAGGTACCTAACTTGTTCCCAATGGAAGATAAGGCTGAAATTTGCGAGAAAATGAGGCAGCTTGATAGACAACGGGATAGGTCATTACAGACTGATGGTAGTCCTGTGGCTCTCTTCAACTTTTTCGTACAGATCGTTAGGGAGCAATTACATGTGTGTCTTACAATGTCTCCGATTGGAGATAGTTTTAGGATACGACTGCGAAAGTTTCCGGCTCTTGTTAATTGTTGTACCATAGACTGGTTCCAGGTATTTTATTTCTGTGTCTGGTTGTATATGGTTTTCTATTTTTTAATTCCAAACAGCCTTGGCCTGCAGATGCTTTGATTGCTGTCGCTACCAGATTCTTAGGAGAAGTTGATCTTCCTGCAGCAGAACGTCAGATTTGTATAGACATGTGTCAGATATTCCATACAGGCACTGAGGATCTGTCCAGGGAATTTTTCGCTCGGTTGGGACGAAAAACTTACGTTACCCCGACATCCTACTTGGAGCTCATCAATACTTTCAAAACTTTCCTGGACCGAAAACGAGAGTAAGTCCATGTCTAGTCAAGCTTTTCTTATCATGACAAAATTAATACTTTTTATGTGGTCCCAGGGAAGTTCTCCTTGGTAAGCATCGCTACCTTACTGGTCTGGAGAAGCTGGCATCAGCCGCGGCGGAAGTTACAGTCATGCAGGCTAGTTTGGAAGCTCTACAGCCAGCTTTAGAGTTAGCAGCCACCGCCGTGCAGGCTACACTCGTTAAAGTCGAAGCAGAGTCAGCCGACGCTGCCGTTGTCGAGGCAAGAATAGCCGAGGATGAAACAGTTGCAAATACAGTGGCGCAAGCTGCACAGGCGATCAAAGACGAATGCGATGCGAATCTAGCTGAGGCTCTGCCTATTCTTGAAGCTGCCATGGCCGCTCTAAACACATTAACCCCTGCCGACATCACCATCGTGAAAACAATGAAAAATCCTCCAAAAGGTATCAAGCTCGTAATGGAAGGCATTTGCATACTGAAAGACATCAAAGCCGATAAGGTACCGGCGCCTAATGGCATCGGCACCGTTGAGGATTACTGGACGCCGTCGAAGCGCGTCCTCGGCGATATGAAATTTCTCGAAAACTTAATCAACTATGATAAGGACAACATTCCGCCTCGCATCATGCAGAAGTTGACGGAGAAAATTCTCCACGATCCAAACTTCGACCCGGACAAGATTAAGACTGCCTCGACGGCCGCCGAAGGTCTCTGCAAGTGGACGATTGCGATTGCAAAGTATGACAAAGTTGCGAAGGTTATCGCGCCGAAAAAAGTTGCTCTCGCCGCAGCCGAGGCGGAATTCCAAACGGCGCAGGCCGACTTAGATGTTAAAAGGGCCGAGTTGGCTGAGGCGAAGGCCCGCGTTGCCAAGTTGGAGGAAGTTTTCAACGAGGAAAATGGCAAGTATCAAATACTGCGTGATGAAGCAGATCTCTGTGCCCTGAAGCTAAACCGTGCTCAGGAACTCATCGGTGGTCTAGGGGGAGAGAAAAGTCGATGGACTGCGACTGCAAAAGCTCTGGGAGAAAAATATTTTGTTTTAACGGGTACGAATTTTATTTTAACAAGTACAAGTACTAACAAAGAATCTTGTAAGAACCTTCTAAATATTTATTAAGAATCTTCTTAATTTTTATCGACAGAAAGTTATTTATATAAAATTTTACTAGGTGATGTTCTTATAAGCTCGGCAGTGGTCGCTTATCTTGGACCATTTACATTCATTTTCCGCCAGCAACAAATCAATACCTGGGTGAAGCGACTGACGGATTACAAAGTCGTCTGTAACCCGGATTTCCAACTCACAGGAGTTCTTGGGGAACCCGTCATTATACGCCAGTGGAATATCCAAGGCCTGCCATCCGACAGCTTCAGCATTGACAATGCGATCATCATCAAGTGATTTTAGTCCCAATGTCCCAAGAGGCTAAAATTTAATGATGCCGTTTGTTGCAGGAACGCCCGGAGATATCCGTTGATGATCGATCCACAAGGCCAGGCGAACAAGTGGACGAAAAACATGGAGAAACCCAATAATCTCTCGACGATACGTCTGAATCAGCCCGATTACGTCCGCGTGCTCGAGAACGCAATTCAATTTGGACACCCTGTAAATATTAATTAATCTGATTACACCTCGCCAAGATGCTACTTGCATCGGGTTGGACGTCGAACGTTAACGAGATCAATTTCAGGTGCTATTGGAAAACGTCGGCGAAGAATTGGACGCCGTTTTGGAGCCGATCTTGGCGCAGCAGACGTTCAAACAGGGCGGTACTTTATGCCTCAAACTTGCCGACTCCATCGTCGAATACAACAAAAGTTTTCGCCTGTACATTACGACAAAAATGCGTAATCCACATTATTTGCCGGAAGTCGCCGTTAAAGTTACCCTCGTGAACTTTATGATAACAACGGTGGGTTTGGAGGATCAACTGCTTGGAATTGTAGTTGCCAAGGAGCGACCGGATCTGGAAGCCGAGAAAAATTCTCTAATCATACAAGGTGCCGAAAACAAACGTTTACTTAAAGAGATCGAAGATAAAATCCTGGAGGTACTAGCCTCGTCGGAGGGGAATATCCTGGAAGATGAAACAGCTGTGACTATTCTGAGTTCCTCGAAAGGATTGGCGAACGATATCGCCAGCAAACAAGCTACTTCCGAAATTACCGAGAAGCAGATTGACTCTGCTCGTTTGGAGTATCGACCGATTGCTGTTCATTCCGCTATTTTATTCTTCACTACCACAGATTTGGCGAACATTGATCCAATGTACCAATACTCCTTGGTTTGGTTCATGAATTTGTACAAAGCAGCAATTGAAAATACTGATCGTGTGGATGATGTCAAGGTTCGGCTTAAAGATTTAACTACTTATTTCACCTACTCATTGTATGTGAATATCTGTCGAAGTCTCTTTGAAAAAGACAAATTACTCTTCTCTTTACTCCTCACCATCAACTTAATGAAGAGTCGTAATCTGTTAAATATACAAGAGTGGATGTTCCTCCTAACTGGAGGTGTTGGACTTGACAACAAGAACAAAAATCCAACGGCTTGGTTAGTTGCCAAATGTTGGGATGAACTTTGTCGTCTATCATCAGATTGTCTAAATTTCAAGTAAAAACTTACTTGTTCCATCCATCAACAACAATTTATACGTATAATTTTAGTGGGTTGCGGGAACACTTCCAAGGAAACATCAATGAATGGAAGAAAATGTTTGACAGCAGTACACCGAATACTTTCCCATTGCCAGGAGCCTGGGAGAAGAAACTGTCTCTTTTTCAGAAATTATTGATTCTAAGGGTTATCCGCCCCGATAAGATAGTACCGGCTGTGCAGAACTTTGTCACACACGAGCTGGGCAAGGAATTCATCGAGCCCCCTCCGTTCGACTTGCAGTCCTCGTACGCGGACTCGCATTGTACGGTGCCATTGATTTTCGTGTTGACACCGGGAGCGGATCCGACTGCGATCTTATTGAAATTTGCGGATGACATGGGCTACGGCAGCCGTTTACACTCCCTCTCGTTGGGACAAGGACAAGGACCAATCGCCGTACGGTTGATTGACGAAGGTGTTAAATATGGCACCTGGGTGGTGCTGCAGAACTGTCACTTGGCTAAGAGTTGGATGCCAACGTTGGAACGAGTAAGTTCATTCGATTCGTTTATTTCTATTCATTGGGAGTCGTTTGTGTATTCCCAGTACCATTCTAGCAGCCCCTAATAGAAGGGAAAGTAACTCCAGCATACAACTAGTTGGGGGATCTGTTCACTTGGTAAAAATGATAGGAGGGACACATTAGTTCTTCATGTCCACACCACACTTAATTACTGATAGTCCATAGTTTGATAGGGATATAGAAAGTTTTGTAAACACATCGTCACGTTGGCAGAAAATCATTGTTCCGAACCAAAGCTATGATCAAATCATGGATCATTCCGAAGTCTGAGGCGTATTAGGAATACCCTGTCCTACCTAGACTTGTCGAAGGGAAGAAATATATTGTACAAAAAATGATGGACGGTTCGTGTAAATTGGGGTTGGTGTCGGTTTAGGAATAGGAAGCAAAAGTTATTACAAACTTAAATGATTTCCAAGTTTACGCTCCGGTGTCGCACAAAGTCAATATTTACGTTTCCAATGCAGATCTGCGAAGGCTTCTCGGTAGATACGACGCATCCGGACTTCCGTCTGTGGCTGACGTCGTATCCGGCCGAACACTTCCCGGTGCTGGTGCTGCAGAACGGCGTCAAGATGACGAACGAGCCGCCCAAGGGACTGCGTGCGAACATCATTCGCTCGTATCTCAGCGATCCGCTCACGGACCTCGAATGGTTCGAGAGCTGTAAGCAGAGCGAGAACTTCAAGAAGCTTCTGTACTCACTGTGCTTCTTCCACGCGATCGTCCAGGAGCGACGGAAGTTTGGCCCGCTGGGCTGGAACAATCCGTACGAGTTCAACGAAACGGATTTGCGCATCAGCGTGATGCAATTGCATATGTTCCTCGACGAGTATAAAGTATATATATATATATATTTATAATTAAATTTCACTCTACTAGAAAACGCAGCCGAGCAAGCTGCAAACTGCACTCAGCACGATTGTGTTCGATTTCCAGGATGTGCAATACGAAGCGTTGCGATATCTGACAGGGGAATGCAATTACGGAGGCCGCGTCACGGACGACTGGGACCGCCGTTGTCTACGGACGATTCTGAACGAGTACTACAATCCTGCGGTCGTCGAAGAGATCAATCACGCCTTTGATCCCAGCGGTTTGATGCCAACTTGTCATCGCACCCGCAATATTTCTCATTATATCGGTTTATGTGATCAGGCGTCTACTACTGCCCCGACGTGAAGGAATACGAGGAGTTTATGAACTACACAAAGGCGATGCCTTTGATCACTCATCCGGAAGTATTTGGCATGAACGAGAACGCTGACATCCTCAAAGATCAACAAGAGACGGACCTGTTGTTCACCAGTACGTTGCTCACACAGGTAAAACAGACACTTTGCTCACGCTTTACAAAAAATAGCAAAACTTTACAAGGGAGCTCAGCTTAAACTAACGTCGAACAAATTGCTGTTTTCTCTTTCTTCGCATTTTCTCGTATCAGGATCGTCTGGTAAGGGCAGCAGCAAATTGAATTGCACATTAATTTAATCTCCAATCACTTTGATCTTCAACGTCCTTATTACTTTTTAATGCCTGTGATATTTCTATCTTCAAAGCCAAACATGATATTATTACCCGCTTTGTTTTTCTTGCAAACTCGCGTTTGTTTGGAAACGCCCACCAGGATCTGATTCAATTAAAGGTAAGGGAAAGCAATTAACAAGCATGAATGGCTGACGGGTTGCCACGTCGATCGGGGGGCACCTTCCCTGATGGTGCTTGTTAGTTGGGCCACAGTCAATAGCCGGTGTGCACAATGTGTCAATGCTGTCGAATGGTGTCGGGTTAGGTTAGGCGGTTGTCGGGTGGGTATGTGTGCGGGTAATTACGAGCGCGCGCTTATTGTTTATTGAAGAGTTTGGTTCAGTTCGGGCACGGGTGGTGGAGACGGGAACGGGCGAACGTGGGCGGGAAATTTGCATCCGACCCTAATCGGTTTTAAGTACACGGACGCTAACCGCCCCCACGCCCACGCACCGCCGGCTGCCAATTCCATCCGCCTGGTTTGGGGATTTTCGGGAGGGCATAATATACCTTTAGATGTGAAACGAATGGCGGGAGCCCCGATGCGGAGACTGAATTCCCAAAAGGACTCACGAACTAGTTTATCTTTTCGAAATGCGTAAGCCCGCGGCTAGGAAATGATGTGTCGACGCAATGACGGATTATTTCGAAAATGGCGAATGTTTACCAGGAATTACCCAAAAGTCCATAAAACTATATTCAACAATTTTATTGCAAATCTATTTTAGGGTTATTAATTTATTTATGTTTGTGTGATGACCAACTCTACAATTTTTGTCTTTTTCAAAATGTATATATTACTATCGTAAGTTTTTGATTAATCCCTCTTACTTTCCTTTCCTTCTCTGTGCTTTCCTATTCATTCACATGGTTTCCTATCCTTCTTCATGCTTCAACAACCTTCTCAATTATCTCTTCTTCAAAATTCAGCCACATTCTCTCAATCACATATTAAATCACCATCAAATGCATTATTACGTAAAATATAAATGTTTTAATGATCACACAGGATGCATTATCATCTAGCGGAAGTGCCAAGTCATCAGAACAAGTAGTAATGGAAGTTGCTAGTGATATCCTATCAAAACTACCGCCGAATTTCAACCGGGAGGCAGTAATAAAGAAATACCCAACTTCGTACTCCCAAAGCATGAACACGGTTCTTGTACAAGAGATGGGACGATTTAACAAACTGCTATCAATAGTCAGATCCAGTCTGATCAGCGTACAAAAAGCCATCAAAGGTGTGAAAGGCGTTTTAACTCATAGACTTGCAAAGACAAATTTAAGTTCTTCTAGGATTTATTGTAATGTCCTACGCGTTAGAGGAGGTCGTCACCAGTATACTTGTGGGAAAGATCCCACAAATGTGGGCAGATGTCTCGTATCCATCATTAAAACCACTGGGAAGTTACATTAACGATTTGCTTGCCCGATTGGACTTCCTAAACGTATGTTTACTTTCTCTTTTATCTGTTCCCGATACATAATTTTATTGCTACAGAAATGGTATCAAAATGGACCGCCTCCAACATTTTGGCTTTCCGGGTTCTTCTTCACCCAGGCATTCCTCACGGGAGCTCAGCAGAACTTTGCGCGAAAGTATACGATTCCAATCGATTTACTCACATTCGACTACGAAGTGCTCCGTGGTGAGAACTATTCGAAATCTCCGGATGATGGTGTCTATGTCTATGGTGTGTACCTAGAGGGAGCCCGCTGGAACAATGAAAGAATGACTTTAGATGAATCGCTGCCGAAGGTTCTCTACGAGAAGGTCCCCTTCGTAAGTTCAAATTTGATGAGCCATCACGTGATGATGTTATTTACGGTTTAATGTGGCGTTCAGATATGGATGAAGCCTATACAGCGTACGGATCTGGTGGCGCACAAAACGTACTCTTGCCCATTGTATAAAACTACCGAACGTCGTGGCATCCTCTCTACAACGGGCCATTCCACGAATTTCGTCATTGCGATGCTCCTTCCAACCGCCAAGAGCCCCGAGCACTGGATCATGAGAGGGGTGGCGATGCTCTGTCAATTATCGCAATGAGCAGCTCATTTCGTCCCCCCTTCAAAGAAAAAAAGAGCGCGTCAAAGATGGCACGAAATTGCTTTGTGAAAGTTTACACACTTACGTTGATTATTTCGACGGGGGCCGTTTTGTGGCGCGCCGAATTACCTCGAGATATGAGTAAATTTTTGTTTGGCCCAGTGCTTTTTTATCATTAGAGGTTGGAAGTTTATTCTAGCGACTAAAGTTTGCCGCTAAGATGGCGTGCATCCAGCGAGGAAAAAGCGTGTAAATGTGTAGCATTTTGCGGGAGACACGGGCGCGTACGGGTATAATCTGATTTGGGTCCTCCCGGAAGTTCCCATTATGTAAGTAACGTCTTAAGCTAATATAGAATGGTTGCCATGGGCGACGGGATCGATGATGTTCACCCTTGTGAGAATGCCCCGCGACTCCTGCCCGTGTTCCTAGCTCGCGTTCCAGCTCGCACGCCGTCCGCAGGCGTAGTGTGAGTGCGGCTCCTGCGTGCGGCTGGCTGCATGTTGTTGCTGCCGCCCCTCTTAGGCCCCTCAGGGGTAACCAGGTGACTTGGCTCTCCCCGTTTATGCAGTGTTCGTTAGGGGGATGGGGGAAGCGCGCTCCTTTGACGGGCACGACTTTCCTTCTTCCCTTTTCTCCAAATAAATGCACACGCGCCTTCCTTCCGGTTTGCGTTCGCTTCCCACTCCCACACTCACGATTGTGTATGTATGTGTGGGTAGTGCGTGTGAGCGCGCGCGTGAGGAGCGTGGGATGTTGGCCCGGCCCGGGATCAAGGGCCTCGCCCAGTTTTCCGTCATCATCTCCCATGGGCGGCGTGCGCGCACGTTTGTTTCTTCCAGGCCGGGTGACTGCTGTGCCACCGTTGTAGAAGTAGCAAGCAGCAGGATCGGGAGGGAAAATTGGCAATTCGCGGCGGTGCTACCGACGCACACCTGCTATTATCGTTCAGTTAAATGCGATGCCTTCCTCTCGAAGTCAACCTCAAGAGAAACCCAACCCCTCCGTACATCCACATACCCTTCCGCAACTCAGTTCCTCCGATCGAAATACATCCCAAACAACAACAAAGAACTTATTCCGTGCCGGAAACGTTGATTTAAACCATTACCTGATGTTTATAGAGACTTTTTGCAATAAAAGGGATTTTCGCATGTAAATTTATTGGATGCTAAACGGCCCAAGTGGAATGAGGAAGCAACGACGTATTTTATTCCGCTAATTCCCTTCACTGCATCTCGTTTAGACCTTAAGCCCATCAAGGAGCTTCCCCAAAAATAAGCGCGCCGTAGGGCAACCCTTCATAATAAAAATGCACGTCGCTCATGTTTTATTCGCAGCGGGCTTGCGCCAAAAACCGCCGACCGCAAGCCGGCGAGCGTAAAATAATATAAAACGACCTCCAAGTGCTTGCTCGTCGAGTGCCCCGGTGGTCCGCCCTCCTCGTTCATCGCCTGAAACATGCATAATTAAGATTCTCTTTCGACTTATTATGCCATTGCGCCAACGGCGCAGCGCGAACGAAAATAAAATCACTTGCGCGGAAAAAATAAATTGTCGACTTTATTGATACCCGGGCTCCCGACTTAGGCTCATACCAGCTCCCATCAAACAGTAGTGAGACTACTTATGCATTTTGCAAGTAAAATGCTCTTTGTTTGTGTGTTTTTCCTGCGGAATGGCAATTTAAGGGAGTAATGAAGAGCGCCGGCGCTCGAAATCGCTGGATACATCCTTTCATTTCCTTGCTTGCTTTCTCGCGGGCGGTTGTGGCGTTCGCCCACTTGAGACCTCCTCATCTCGGGCAAGGCACAAAGCGACCAAACGTTGCGCCTTTCGCTGCGGCGTTCTAAAACTTCAATTACTATTCGTTACGAGAGCCAGCAGGCACGGAAGCGTCGAGATCATCCTCGATGCATATACATCCATGGACATTTTCATACTGGGAAAACGTCTGAATCCGAGACGAGCCTGAAAAGAGCTCCAAACTGGATGCAGACGAGCCGCACAGTGCTCCGGGGAAAATCGATGCGTCATGCCGATGCCAATGCCAATGCGCGAAATTAAACACCCGTTTTCCTTGGAAAGAGACGAAGACCTGCTACAAACACCACACACCCACACACATTCATCCGAGCCCACAAAGCGTGGAAAGCTCCTCTGGGAGTATAAGGCGTTTTGGAAGGTGGTGAGTTCGAGAAGCGCGACACGAAATAAAACAATTTGCGGGTTGCCATCGCGTGCGAAATACATCAAAAGAAACGCGGCGACGTGTAACGAGAAAAGAATAACATCCGAACGCAGCATCCAATCTATATGAGTATGAATGTGTGTGTATCTGCGTATGGATGGGTGAGTGGGTGTGTGCGTGCGAAAGGAAGGTCACTGTGTGCACCCGGTGTAGATTTTTTTGTACCCCCTCGTTGGTATCAGTGAATTCATATACGTATATCTTAGGGTTGTAGGTGTACGTGTATGTGTGGCCCGAGGGTGGTGAACGGTGAGCGATGCACACGCCAGTGTGGATGCTGGGAGTGTTGGTCGATGATGCCGGAGAGGGACGTCTCTCTCTCTCTTCTTCCTGGTCTTGCCCTCCTCTTAGAAAGAGAGGAAACGGCGTGTTGGCTGTTTTGCGGGAGATCCCCATTCTCGCAGATCAATATCTAACCGGGGTGGCGGTGTTGCTATGGTGACCAGCTCTGCTCTGCGAGACGGTGTGACGCCCCCGCATCCCGGGCACATCGTGCGCCGTCACCAACACACCCTCAGACCACATTCAGCTGTACCCAAACACATCTATCTATCTTTACGTTCACACATACACGCAATCAAACACCCACAACATTCACAGACACTTAGCCAGGCACAAGCGTGCAGTTTTTCGTCTTTCTTTTGCCTTTGACCAGCGCTGCCACCGCGCAGCGTAGCGCACGCTTAATCGCTTTTCCAGTTGTCGTTAGGAAATTAATTACTACCGCGCTAAACGAAATTTTGTTCATTCTATCCTTCCCACTTTCCCGTCCGCCAGAGTCCCGCAGCGCCGCCGGCAACTTTCCGCCTCCGCCTCGGCTTTTGTTACAGTAACAACTGAAATTCAGAAAACACTTTGCCAATGGTTGAGAGGGGGATGAGAGTTGTAATTGCACTGTGGCTTTTACCAGCGTATTAAAATTGATAATATTTAATTACGTTCTTATATATTTTAATCATTTCGTAAGCGGAAAATGCATTTTTATAGAATGTATATGAATGCGAGTATATTGGTATCAAGTTTTATACGGGATTTTATTTATTTATTTGAGAAATTTGATTTGCAATTACGTACTTTATAATATTATACTCAATTTCGTTAAAATCAATATTAGCTGTTAATAGTTTTTTACTGCTTTGAAAATACTATCTGGGAAATAAAATTTTTAATATAGTTTTAGTTTATACATTTTATCAACAGGGCATAATATATAAAAACCTATAAATATGAAAAATATAAATGGGAATGAAAGTGATAACAGCAATATTCATATAATCGTAAAACTCGGAGTGAGCAACCTTTTTTATCACCTGGCCAATAATATGATGAATATTTTTTACCCGTGCTGAACACAACACTACAGACTTGAGGGGTCCATCTTGATAAATTTGACTAACAAAAATATGAACAAACATAGGAGTATCTCCTTGAGGCATTAGTATCCCACGGACTTCATAAATATCAGCGCGGATCGTTTAAGACATATCTTCTCGAGCCGCACAAATATGGCCAAAGGTGCGGTCCGTTGGACATATTTATGCGGTCCGCAAACTGCAGGTATATGTTACCGGGTGTAATTGATTGGAGATTAGGTTTGCTTATATTTCTACAAATTTTGTATTCGATTTTAATATAAAAAATATGTTATAATACAACTGGCGTTGAAATAATGATGAATGGCAAGAGTCAGGACATATAATGTTTCATTATGATAATGTTAGATTGGAGAAGAGTTAAGTTGTAATAAATAAAAGCAATAAATTCAGTTTTGCTGATAAACATTGCATATGATTATTGAAGGCCATTGAAGCACATGATCTTTTTCTTCTTCGTACACCCGGCTTGTAGCTGATCGGGCATAGGCCAGTGGCTTTTCATCCTTCCAGAATGTTTCTGGGTAACTATGAGCATATTAATTCCCTTTGGGTAACCACAGATGTTAATGCGGTTGCCGGAGCGAGTAGTAGAGGTATTATTGTCACGACCAGGATTTGAACCTGGATCCCTCTGCGCGGTACTTACCACGCTGCTTAGCGATCTTACCAAGTGGGCTACTACGCTCATTGAAGTATATGATGAGAAAATTAATTGAAGAATCCATAACGGGCCATTTCTTATGGCTCATCATTGAATAACGACTATTTCATCTCATTAATGGCATTAACATTATGGTAAAATAAGAAACAAAAGACTCCAGTAAAATAATCTAAAAATATAAAATATATGAGATATGGGATTCCAATATCAAAGTTTCGATAACTCTATGCTGGGGGTTTGGTTACTAGTGGTAACAACACGCCGCATCGTATTACTATGGCGCACGGAATACCGTCACGTATCCCGAAATTCAATAGCGCCTAGCTCGAAAATTTCAGCAATCTGGATCTGGGCGGGAAGGGACGGTTATCCCGACACGTCCGTGATTACCCTTCCTGGCTGCCGAAAACAGGACGCAAGCACGAGCAACGCGCACCGAACCCCAAGCACACGCCGCTCGGTGGCAAACGGCCAGCACGGTGGACGCTGAACGCTATCCCAAAAACGATCCAAGAACGCTGAAATATGCATCCGAAGTGCCTTCATCACCAGCACGTCCCATAATTCCACAATCAATAGCATCATTATCATCCATTTTGCGAACTTGCTGTCCTAGAAGACAACAGTGGAAAATTTAATATCGCAACCCACATATTTTAGCATTTATGCTTTGAATCTTTCAAGATTCTGGTACTAAATAGTGATATTTCAGAGTTATGTTAATATTTGTATGAACCAAGTTAGGTTAGTGAAGGTAAACCAGGTAAAGTTAGCTCTAAGGATGACTTATGGTCAGAAATGTGTGTTTACTTCTGTTAACTTGGGATAACTTTAGGCTAGCCTGAGTAAACTGGAGGAAGCTGGAATTGGTTTAGGTCACATCAGATCAGATTCGATAGGCTTGCGTAGGGGCGGACTTGGCCACTGTGGACAAGCAAACTTTTGTATGGATTAGGCTAGTTTTGCATTAGGTTGAGTAAACTAGAGTATGCTTAAGTTGATCTGGTTACATTGCAATGGCGGAATATTATACTGGCTAGCGTTGGCGTTGTGATAGTTAGTTTAGAGTCAATCAGAAATAGCTGGGATTAATATATATTTTTCTTGAGCTACGGTGGATTAGACGGCTGTTCTTAAATATTATAGGGTAGCATTAGTTTAAATTCACTTCCATAATAGCACAAGCAATAACAACAATGCTATCCATTGTCATCCTGCCGAATAAGACTCAAGAAAAGAGAGAGAGAGAGAGAAAGAGGAAAATTTAATATACCACATCACACATTTCCGCACCTAAACGATCTCTCAACGCGTGCGTATGATGTACAGGAATCACGACTGTGGGGAGGATTATTTATCTCGCAATTATTGGCCGGTTTATAGCCGACCAAACAACAGGCAGGCGAGTTTAAGATCGGCCCAGCTCGCTATGCCGGAAAATCGGAATGATTTCGTGGGCCGTTAATTCCCGGTTAAGTGACGCTTACTACCCGAAGGCGATGCCCTCGAGTCATCTTTATCGCCGTCCCCGAAATAAACACGCACACATATTCAGGTCGTGCAGGCTGCCGAAGCAGCCGAGTGCAAACAGTCGTTTCGCGGGGGGCTGCAGCGGCAGCAACCAACGCGACGACGGCGGCAGCGAGCGCTTTATGTGCGTATATACTTTATGTCCCCTTGCTGCAGATGCCATGAATATTCCATGCGCGCACATATTCGGCAGCCGCCCTTTTCGCCAAAGAAGATGCGAGATCGGCAGCATCAAAGGACCCAGCAACGCGCAATTTTGTCTGTGCCGGGCGAACAACAAACCGAATTCCGCGTACGCCAGTTTGGTATTTCTGCATGAATAGCATTCCTCAATTATAACATACGTTTACAAACATATTACTGGGTTCAGAGACAAAAAGATAAGCCTCCGTATACAAGCCACTCGTATATTGAATACAGGGACAACTGTAGAATGTCGAATTTACATGTGTTTTCCTACGTATGCGTTGTGTTCATCCCCGGGTTCATCCCAGCAGGTACGACACCGACATTGCCAAAAGTTGAGCATCAAAAGGCAAATGTTTTGCATGTGGAATTTTCTTTGTTCGTTCGCGTTTTAATTTTTCAGTGACATGAAAACCTTTTCTACGGCGAGGGATTTAATCGAGTTTCGAAGTAAATTATGTTAGATCTTGGCGGAGTGGATTATTTGTATATCCAAAGCATGGAAAGCTAATTTATTTTATTTTTTATATTTTAAGAGGAATTAAATATTCTGTAGTGACTGCTTAAAGAGTACACCTTGTAATTGGGACCAGCACTTATTGGGGACAAACTTTAACGAACGGAACCAAAGCTGTGAAGTAATGTAGATTTATTCTGCATTTTTGAGACATTCCGTTTAATCGGGATAGAGATACTGTGATCTCATAATCAGTTCAATTCGCATTGTGCATAAGAATATGGTGGAATATTTTAAATACAATCTGTAATGTGTAAAATTAGGCCTTGTTTTATGCAAGATGATAATGTTGGGTGTCCTATATCCACTTAAAATCTGACAAAAAACAAAAGTAAATCAATTTAGACTAGATACACTAAATTTCTATAAATAAATACAATAGTAAACTAATCAAACGTAAAAAATTACAAATTGCATTGCCTTGACCCAAGTCTCCATCTCTCCATTGCCCAGCTTTCCTTCTTCTTTCCTTCTCAATCAGGATTACCGGGATCCTAGCCACCCCATCTCCTCTCTTCCCCAACCACGCCCTAACACATTCACACTTCCTCTCAAACCTACTGCCCATCCCTCATTCATTCCTACGCATTCCCACGCCAGGTGCTCCCACGTATCATAGCCTACTCCGCACAACCAACACTTTCTGTACCCTTCTCCCATCCACACCTTTCTCCCTGTCTCTTCCGAATCACATCTAGCTCTGGCCATTATTCGCTTTTCCCCAACTGTTCTTGGCAGCCCATATAAACCGGTCTCCTCCCCACTAACTGCACAACCTGATACCCAGGATTATATGTACTGTTTCGAATTTGTTCTTCCTTCGTTTGCTCCACTACCTCCTGTCCTCTTCTTCTTACAATTTCTGTCACTAACTTGCCACCAACGTATAATCGACGCACTGCCTCCTTGGAGAGCCGCACCGTTTCGTACATCCGTATCCTTTGTATTCTCCATGTACCCTCCCCTTCGTTTGCGCTACACATCCATACCTTCTTTACCCATCTATCATCTCCCATTCGTACTAGACATTCCTCATATTTCGTCACCCGTTATATCGCCTCTCCCCTCATTCATTCTTCCCGCCTCCTGGAGGTCCACATAATATGGCGTGGATTTCTACAGTCTCATTAGATTCTTCAGGAATCAGGCTTGCTCTCTCTCTTTCTCTCTAGCATATCCCATTCGTACATTCCCCACACTTCTACTCCATATATTAACATGGGCTTCACACATAGCTCTTACTATCAAATAACAATTAACTTTTTTTCCTTTTTAAATTCAATGTTTTAGAATTGACTATATAATATTTTTACGTTGAACTTTATTGACAAGGTTTTAGTTTGTTTCATTTTTTTTAAATTTCTACTCAAACTGTATCAAAATAGGCTATCCGTCTCGAAAATAAAGTACATTAATACCGTTTTGAATTTATTAATTCCATTACGGATATGCCAAAATTTCCCCCCGTGCCACTCTTCAACCCCATCCGCCGCCCTTCGTCATGGCTAACTACGAAGACGTCTTGTGAGTGAATATATTTCACGTTTTAATCCCATATTTCATTCGCGGAGGGCGAATTAAAGGGTCGCCTCTACGAGTCGTGAGAGCTCCGACAAATGGTCGGTTATTTACCGTCAGCAACGCCAACCGCCCCCCTGAACACTGTGACAGCGGCAGGTCGTAAGATGTAAGAAGTAAGCCGACAGGCGCAGCATCCGGTGGCGGCAGTGGCAGTGACAGTGGTTGGAAGGACCTGTCAAGCGACCGAAGCTCCTTCTGCTTTCGGAGATTACAGCTCAAACTCGCCGCGCCACCGACGACGTCGAGACTTCCCCAGTCATCGCTTTAAATTAGGCGACGCCCGAGATTTTCTATTTAATTATGGCGGCGCGGCGTGGAGATAAGGACCTGCCGCACCAGTGGTAACACTGATGGCGTTGACTCAGCACGCGTTTTACAAATGCGCGTGTATTATAAACATTTGCTTAGAGAGTCGATGTAAATGGTGGCGGCGACGACAGGCATGCTATGGTATGGCGGAATTCGCAATGGCTTCCGATTATCGTTATAGCTCCGCCGCGCCTTTTGCTGAGATGCAAATTTGCCATTTTATTCTAATGTGCATACTCGGCATGTACTACGAGTACATAAATAGACATACTCAATTTGGGATAATACAATCTTTTGGCGAGAGGAAATTTATTTCAATTTTCTTTCTAAACAAACGGATCTAATTTTAATGGTTTAAAGAAATTTAATACGAAATTAAGCGTATATTTTATATTTACTTTCATCATTGAGTTTCTGTTAATGTTGACAATGTGTTTTCCACATTTTTGTAGAGGTATTTATTTTCATACTAAACTTAAATAAATTGATAGCACGGTTAATAGATCCGTAGTAATCAAATACCATTGGGAATAATTTTAATATATCCTCCAAATTTTTAACTTACACCTATACATATTTGTAAGAGTAAAGAAAAATGATGATATCCATCCCACTTCCACTGAAGGGAAACTAAAACTAATGATGGATAGATAATATATCCCACTTCTGATGTCTTCTTTTTCTTCTTCTTTTTCTTCTTCTACTTATGTTAAACGGATTCGCTTGTGGTTTTCTGATGTTTTTTTCTGGGATTGCTTGCCGGTGTGACGCATTCATGGTGGTCTGCAGTCTTTCACCATTTGTGCGTTTCTTCTTTTGGCGCTGCACTAACCAGAGCAAGTTGAGAGGCGCCATTTGTCGCACGGTGTTTAATCTCATACCTGTTTCCTATATATATATTTTTTTCTTTTACTTTTTTTAAATTTTTTTCCATCCCCCCTGGAACTACCAGAGGGATATCAGAGGGTTTGTATGAACTACACTAGGTAGCCTATGCTCAGTTGAATGTCAGTTTCCTCTTTCTGTTTGTTTTGTAAAAGGGCTTCCGCATAGGCCGCAAAGACTGCCCAATTTCCTTCGTCAGTTATCATGTTACTTATTACGTTCGTCGCGCTGATGGTTGCACCCATTCTTGACGTGGCTCTGGACCTATACTTCTTCCATCGCTTGCAGTGAAAGAAAGTGTGCTCTGTCGTATCTTTCTCCCCGCAATACGCACACTCACTCGTGGCCCTCTTTCCGACTTTGCAGAGATAATCTCCAAAGTTACCATGCCCTGTCAAAAATCCATATTTTGAGGTCCGGTATTGGCTTTCTGGTCCACTTACACCAGGTAGCATCTCTCCAGTGCTCTTGCCAAGTATTTAGCGTGTCTACTTTCTGCTGGTATGCAGAGCCTTCCTTCCATCGCTTTGTCGCTGCTGCTATACGGCATATTTATAGGCACCATTCTTCTTATCACAAGTATGGCGTTCGGCTTGCATTCTACCAATGTGGTCACTACACGGTGGTCACGACCCTGAGGAAATGACTCGTTGAACTAAAAACACTACACTTTGCAGATTTTTTTTCTAAAAATTCACGGATACGCATAACACGCTGTCAAAACCAAACTAAGGCCTCAATCCACCTAAAATATTGAAAGTAGCCTTACAAAAAAATGAACTACACAACAGTAAACTTGGACTTGATAAGGACCTTGATAAGGACTGAAAACTTGTCATGATGAATGGTTGGTTTCGTAACTTGTAACATTAGACAACTTAAATGTTACAAATAGTCAACAATAAAATCGTGATAAAATCTTTTAATATAACTATATCCGAATTTCGTCCGTATATTAAAGTACTTTCATTAAAATACGTATTTTATTGCATAAAATACGTTCATATTACTTTTAAATTATTCCAACGTCTGTGATAAAATTTAATTAAACCTAACTAAACATTAAGAGAGATGAATTTCGAAATTATTCATTAGTCTACATGAGTGCGCACTAAATCAAAAGCGGTTTTCTTGTTAAATCGCGCACAACACAAGCGAACATCGCAGCATCCCCCGTTGCGAGGCCAACAAGGCGTGGAGGGTGGTGGAGGCCGCATTCGCGCACATTATTCATAAATGTGTGTTAATTGCGAGCAAATTAGATTTTATTGTCGTGCGAGTATACACACAGTACGGCGCTTATCTTCGGAGCAAAACGGCTTGCGCATTTACGGCCGCATTAACGCCCGAGAGTTTACAACTTCGTCCAAGATTCGCATAATAACCTATCCCCATAAAATATTCATATTTTCTTATTCTGTAAACACAAGTTCTCACAAGTCACCTCATGAAGTGACACCAGATTCACAGAGCTACACTGAGGGAATATTGCTTATATATTCGTGTATGTGTATATACTTTTACGTCACCATTATGAGTCTCTTTATTCCTAGTTTAGCTCACACATCGTTGGATAAAATATCTGCGGCGATAATCGGTCAATCTGTTACCGGGACGCTCGTTGTCTCGACGTTTTTCGCATGCTTAAGCGCACACAAAAACTAGAAGAAGAAAAAAACGCGTGGACGTTTATGCTGGCGTATTCGGTTGTAATGATAGAGCATGCATGCACATACTGGTGTGGTGGTTGGTGGTGGCTGGTGGCCGAAAGCGGCAAATTGAGTGGAAAAGATGCGAGATAAGAGGGCCGGGCACGGTGAAGCTGCGGTGCTGAAGGCGGGCCAGGCAAAAAGATGCCAGCCGACAGCAGCCATGCTGTGATACAGATGATCGCTTACGCTGCACGCCGAGAAACATATTTCAGCGTGGCTTGCCTTGCATGCGAGAAGTTTGCAACACTCCTGATGGCTATGATTCAAAACATCTGAGCAGACGTGGATAAATCATTGGAGATTCTTTTTTGGATTTGTGAAGCATCTTTCCTGCAGAAATAGAAAATATAATTAAGAAATTAAGAAATGGCAGAGCACCCTTAATAGACAACCTGAATAATCAATTATTTAAAGTACGATGCAGATTCGCTGGAAAATAAAATACATACAAAAATCCAGGTATGGGAAGAAAAGATAGCCAAGGAATGGGCAAAAGGTAAGTTATACCTTAAAATAAACAATCAACATTTGAATAAACTTAACAACAATGAAATGTGGCAAACAAAATCAGTAATTTCTGTTGAGTAATAAGGTGTGAATCTACATGATCTTAGTTTCCACATGTTTGATAAATTATGTCAAAGGTTATTGCATTGAGGCAATTTAGCAAAGGATTATGGCACAAAACATCTGAATAGATGAAATTACACCAGTGACATTGAAGATTACCCACTGGTTTATCCTAACCATTTTTGGCAAATTTCTAGATAAAAGGATGAAATAACAAGATGTCGATCGGATATAAACGATAAGTATCATAAGTACAGAACAGCATAAATATTGGATACATTATATAAAAAACATTATTAAGAACGGCATTATTAGTTCTAAAATTCGAAAAAAAACTTAAACTAATGAGTATTTGATGAGAAAACAAATTAGTAAAATTTACATTTCAATAGAATATTTAATATAGTTCATAATATTATTATGTTTAATCTAACATTTGTTCCAAACTCGATATATAACTATAAATAATTAAAAACCGTTCGAAGCAAATTATATTTGAAAATGAACAATCAACATGTAAATAAACTTTGACATCTATAAAATGTAACTAATAAATTCAGTAGTTGATTTGAACTGGGCAATGTGCGAATTAATTAATTGCATTACACACACTCACAATCGCCCACTCGCGCGTTTTATTTCTAATCAATTATTTTTAATTGAATTTTGTTTTGTTATACATAATTCAATGTGATTTCCAACGCGTTCGCAGACAATAGAATTACATCATAAAAGGAGCGAACTTAATTGAAATCTCGTTATAAAATTTCAATTTGCGCGCACGGAGCAAAACCCCCAACTCGCGCACCGACATTCATTAGCAAACTCGGCGAAAAGTTGGCGCATTAATATCAAATTAAATTCAATCCTCCACAAGTCAATTTAATTATTTGCAAGACATCGCTTGCATTTTGCCAAAGACATGATCGATACTCATGCAATATGTCTCTTGAATCTCTCAAGCAATGAGAGAATGTGTAAAGTTGTAAGAAAATTTAATTGACTCGTGAAGTGTGTGAATGGTTCGCTATGGCATGCTGCGCTAGAGGTAAGTGTCGGCAGGAGGTGTTCCTTTGTGCAGCGTAGCACAGCTGGGACATGCACACTCACGATGGGGCGTGCAGCAGGAGCCTGAACATGCCTGTTTCAGGGTGTTCTGGTTGTGCAGCTTCCTTTGTCCGGTGCGACGCTTTTCCGCACGTTATTTTCGACTTTATTTATTTATTTTGTGCAGGATTTAATTTCCCAAAGGAGCCGACAAGGCATAGACCCCCACCCACACACATAGGTACGCCCACTCAAATACATAGATTCAGGTTGAGAGTGTTTTGGGCAAGAGTGGGGTTGACGTGCGGACGAAGATAGATGAAAATCGCGTTCGTTTCGACGAGTCCAGCCAGGAACGCTGCGTGCGCGGCGGGGAAATGATGTAAAGCTCCCCGAAAGTACACAGCATCGCCCTATCCTCCTCCTACACCCAGTCGTAGACACACCTACAGACACCTACAGCAACACACAGACACTTCCAGAGACAACCACAGACACATACAGTTACTACATGTAAGAGCTGCACACAGCTACAGAAACAGTTGGAGGTGGCAGTGGAGGCGGCTGTTTGTAAGTGGTGGTATAGTGTGTCTGTGCGAGGGTGGTATGTATCGATCCAGGGTGTTTGGGATGTGCAGAGGGTTCGCCCCGGTTGCCCCGGCAACAGATTTCATCTCGCCGCGGCCATCGCCTGCATCGAATGTGTAACTCTCGAATGATGTGCGCCAAACCGCCCCCCTCCACCTTCGCCTCATTCGTTTCCTACCCCCAGCCACACAGCCATCGCACTCGCGCACATTGAATATTGCATACGTTGCCCGGTTACCCCGGATCCCCTGGTTCCCCCTCGGTCTGCAGCTGGGTCCGGAGGACGCACGGTGCTTTTTCCGGGAGAGTCTGCGTGATGCCCGATGCTTGATGCCCGCTACTCCAAGTGGCTGCCGAGCCGAGTGGATGAAATGGGACAAACGGATGGGCTGTGACGAGAGGGAACGCGACGACATGCACCGGGCGCAACGTCGACCCAGCGCGCAAGGATGCCCGTGTGGAAATAATGTAATAGATATAAAGTGGCTACTCAAAATGCAGTTTACTGCATTTTTTATGCAAGCAGGAGCTTTATTTCCGCCAGAGGAATCAACGGTCTGGTGAAACATTTGGGTTACAGGCGTGTTACAATATGCCCATTCAAAGCGTAACAAGTTCCAACAGAAAACTATCCACCTACAAAAAATGTTTGTACAATATGGTTCAAATTACGGAAGAGCATAGTGAAATTCAATTTATTCCATACAAAGCCCGCAAATCCACATGCATTATTAAATGTTAATTATTTTAAAATCCCATGTGAAAGCTATAGAAGGACAGAGATAGAGCGAGCGAGCAGAGAGAGAGAGAGAGAGAGAAGAAAGCCTACAATTAAGTGCTTAAGCCGTTGGAATCATCAAGGGAGAGCAATTAGAAAACTAATCACAACTTCGCAAAACTATACATACACCGCGCGGGCTGCTGAGTGCAATCATGTCTGGGCTAGGAAACAACCGTGTCCCAGTAATACTGTGGTCGTGCTTTCAGGCCACGTCGAGTTTCGTGCGTCAAACGCTCAAATTGCCACTTTGTAGCCTGAAAGTGCTATTAGTTCCATATCTTCATTTCCACCAGCACCAAAACCAAGCTAGAACAGTTAATAACTTATGTCAACAACCTTTATCACCATTATGCGTACGCCAATACACATAAACAATGAAAATACCTAGATTCAATCCGAGGAAACCAAGATAGAGGAAACCACAGATAAACAAAATTCAATTAAAACTTTCACACAGCTTGTCAAACCTTTGACAGATCTTTTCCTAGTTTTTACAGGCTTGGCTTGGCGTTGTTGATGGTTGAAGCAATAGAAGAGGTCGAAGGGGTAGATAATTAATTCATATTTCCAGATGGTCCTTCGAAACAGCCTGAACAATGACTAATAGAATGATTAAACTATTACGGTTAGAAACTTTGAGAGCCGGGCAGCAGAAATATGTTAATTTCGAAACCCCCTGTGTTCTAACTAGTCCGACTGCTAGACTAGCCTTCTACTTTGTATTATGTTTGCGTCGTACGTCGAGCGAGGGTGACATACTAAGCATTGAGCATTGAACTAAAACATTCACCCTCCGCGATATCCACACATCGTACTCGTACACCATAGAGTACCCACTACTTACATCGACAAAGTGCTTTCGTCTAGCCGACTGGCCTTGCCTTGACGCTGATAACGCAACCCCTAGTAAAATTCTAGTCGCTTTGGCGGGACATATAAAATTCACACATGAGCAAAAAATCTATTATTATTTCCCCTTGCATTCATTCAACTTTTTTGCCTCCTGTTTACGTATTACATTAGTCTACGTGCACGTGTAGTATGTAGTCGTCTAGGAGCTTTTACTACTACAAACATGTAAAAGGATAGTTTTACTACTATATAGAATTACGAACGGTAGAGCTACTCAATTTTTATTCGAGTGGAATAAAGTTTTTTTTTAACTTTAATTTTTAATGTTAAGAGGAAAATTAATAATTGGTACCTAATTAAAGATATTAAACACATTTTAATTCTAAACAAGAGAAAAAATATATAGGGTTCGTCGGGATTCGATTTGTTAAGCTTTACTAGTATGATGCGCTACCAGTCACGCAATCTGCGTACAATCTACATTTTTCAACAGGAATGGAATACTTTGCTCAGACTATATTCGAGGATATTATTTTTTCTAAGGACTTGGACTGCGATTCGATATTTACTGCTAAAACCAATACAGAAAGGGCAGAACAAATTTTAAAAAAAGTTAATGAAGAAATAAATTAAAAAAAGAAAAGAACAAATAATGCTCCGACCGGATTTGAACCGGCAACCTTCATAATCTTCGTACGGCGCGCTAGCAATTTGTAAGTAGACATTTGTCAACGAGGTTGGGATATACTGTTCTGTTCACATTTAGGGATAATACTACTAGAGATTGGAACTATAATTTGGACTGAGTCGTTACTAATACAATTCGTAATCTTCATATTCCTAGTATGGCGCGCTAGCAGTGCAAGTAAGTCAACACCTTTTAACAGGGATGGCCTACTAGAACTGGGCCTGGGTCTCTTCTCAAATTAATACAAAAGGACCAAGAAACTTAAAAATAAATTTCAGAAGAAAAGTTAATGAAAGAACAATCATCAAATAAGGAAAATTGTGAAAAAAAAAAAACAAAAACAAAAGTTCCCGAGCGAATTTGAACCGGAAATTTTTCTAGAATGGCGCGCGCTATCAATTCCATAGTTGCATACAAGTTAACATCTCTCATCCGGGTTGGGATACTTTACTCTAATCATAGTCGGGGATAATACTTCTAGAGGCCAGAACTAGGACTGGGACTGAGCTTTTACTTCTAAAATTCATACATGCAAGAAAAAAAAGTTTAAAAACAAATTAAAGGTAAAAAAGACAATGTCAAAACAAATTTAAAAAAAAAAAACAGAAAAAATAATACTGCCGCCAACTTCATATTTCTAGAGAGTTATGACATGAAAGTGAATACCAATAAATCAGCATGTATCAATGGAGTTGGAATACATTCTGGGTCAATACTTCCAGATACTCCAACAAGGCCTGGGACTATGATATTTCCAATAAAACTAATAAAGGAACAAAAAACATCAAACTTACCAAATAACTAGCTTATATTTGAAGATCGTGCACAATATGTGGTTCTAAGTATAAAGCAAACGTAGAATTAAGTCTGCTCTTGGCATTCACCGCGTGCCTTATGGGTAAACGAACATAAGGGCCCACAGTGAACACTAGGAGAACGACAAACGCCGACGAAAAGGCTCGATATCACCGTGGTAAACCCACAAGAAACTCAATCAAGCACGCATATGTCCATTTGCTGTTATTATATTAATGGGTGTTAATCGACGTAAGCACAGCCTACACGATTCGTTTATTATTTACTGCTAGCACCTTGTCGGTTTTCATTTACAACGGCGACAACGATGGCGGTGCGGTCACAAAAAACAATGCTGCGTTGTTTTACGATTGTTTTGCACGCACGTAGAGTCCAAGAGAGGGAGGCAATTCTCGCCCTGGTCCCAGTATCGATAATTAGGCAATTAGACAAATGGCAACATTGCAAAATGAAACATACCAACTATACTATGAATGAAGTCCCGTTGATGTTAACGAGTACAGTAGTCAACACGGAATGACCTGGTCGTAAAACACACAAGTACGCACCCTGTTTGTCGATGGTTTTCCCACTGTTGAACAGTAAATTTCGATGCGTCAACGCATCAAAGTTGTATCACTGCGACTACTACCACTTAATGACTAATGGGTCTAAATTTGACTGTCTTTGGTAAATATAGCAAGGGCTGACTTAAAAATTATTAACTGGGATGTTTAGCACAGATTTTGTTTTTTTTTTTTCGAAGAAAATTCAAAGTATAAGGAAAATCGATGCCAGACACACTCACACATTGCAACTTTAGAACCATACGCGCACGAAGTCGTGGAGAATTCAAGTCGGAATGAGCAGCGTTGGTTGAGTGTTTTGGTAGCCCGGCGATGGCGTGCGTTGCACCCTGGATGGCGGACTGCAGGCACCCGCCGGCCGTGAATACACACAAACCCCCGGGAGAGAGAGCCTGAGCGTCCCCGTCGGGCCGCGGAGTGTTGCACAATTTTTGGGGTGGTCGCCCTCGGCCTACACACACTCAGTGCAGCACAACGCACGCAACAATACCCTCCGACGAGAAGCGAATTTGCCCATGGACCCCAAAAAGCCGCCTCACCCCGACAGGCACGTGCTCCCTCATGAGATCAATCACAATGGAACGCATCTCAGTTTGAATTAATGCAATTTTCGGCGGTACACGGTTCTAGATCCGCCTCGTTCCTCGTCTAGCCGCTCATCTAGGGAGTTGGGAGTAGGGAATAGGGAGTAGAGACCAGGACCTTGGATCAAAACTTGAATTAAACTAGGGGGAGTACGGGATTAACTGCAGCTGATCTGAATAGTTCCCAATCCAAAAAAGAAAGCTTTAATTCCCAACAATCCTAAAATGATGGAACCTTGCTTAATAGAAAGAAACTTTACCGTTGACAGATAATTAATAAGCATTATTATATACATTTTTAACAATAACAGCTAAAAATGTAAAAAATCCTTACACCAACTTCTTTATACCACCTCTAATAGACGTTTGGGTCAAGAGAGTCTCGCAAGAAATGTTTGTATGATTGCATGACGTCATTACGACGTGTGGTACGGTACCAACTACCAACACATAACACGCCAGAACGATTTACTACGAGCCGCCGCAAATAAGGCTCACTGCGAATGGTGAGCGTCACGCCAACTTCGGCGGCGACTAGAGCCGCGTTTGGAGACTTGGTTAGAAGACTGGGGGGGGCGGCTATAATGTCACATGGTTTGTTAAAGCAGCTGATTCTATTTCTAAGTCAATTTAGTGATTCTGTCATTTGATTTGAAAGTTTTGAGTTCTTTGAGTTAAAAAAATATATATACAATGATACAAGGGTGGATGTTGATGCACGTTTGATGATTTTGGCGCATGCTTACTTCAAAATACTTGTTACCAGCCGCTACTTGTCTTTCCAGCCAGTTCTAGTAAAAGCCGCCTTTCAACAAATTTACCGAATACTGAATTTATATGTCATAAAACGTCTATGTAGTTAGGTCATAAAGCAATTTAGTTGCCACCTTTGGAAGCCTTCACAAGGAAATGTGTTCCTAATGTATTCCTACGCGCCGCCCTCGTGAATATGTCGGTAGTTTTATCAATAAAACTGTTTTATTTTTAATATGAACCTTGCTCGGCAAGGATGAATTGCTAATTTTGATCTTTGAAGTACTTGCAAACAAACATATACCCTTAATACAGATCAGTATAATTTCATAGTCCCTCAAATAGATTTAGATTACAATTAGTTGATATCTGTTACCTATACAAAGATTACAGATTAAACTTAAGTCACTAAAACGTAATAAAACAAGGAAACCCTACAAACATATGGGTCCTTCATTGAAAACAAAACAGGAACGAAACCAAACAAAACTATCAAACACCGACTAGCAACACCGACACAACACACAGAAAATGAAACATCTATTGAATAAACAAGTGGCATTTGATTTCACGTAAGATTGCTGTGAAGCTTCATTAAACCCGGTGACTAATAACCTTAGAATGAGCATGTCGATATTGATTATAGTGATTTTGATTATACTTTGTATTGGTAATAATACGATGAAGGGGGGTATTATAAACCTTGATTACTTTGAAATAAAAAAAAGTGACAGCCGTCTATGATTGTCGCATTCAAGTTGGAATTATTAAGTAGTTGACGACTTTACTACCTTCTGCGTACTTCAGAAAGTAGTATATATTCTATGAGAACTGCAAAGTTTTGTTGTACTTCCACGTTTATTTTTCTGTGTGTTAAGGATCGGAAAAAAGGGGGTGTATTATCAGCGTATATCTTACACGGCGTGTTTTATTTCGGCCCGACAAAAAATCGTGCACAAATCCATCGATAATTCACGAATCAAGGAATCTATCAATCTATCAAAGCGATTGTGAGTGTCCTCGACTTATTAAATTCTCATGTGTTGATGTGTCCGTTTACAGTGTCACAATTTGTTTTATGCCTGCAGTTACCACTTGATTATTTATGTCTTCGATTGCGCACTGATTTTTAGTCACACAGAATTTGAGTGTTTTATACCATACGATGTATGGGTATTTTTTGTGTTCTTGTTCTTGTTGTTATTGTTGTTGTTTAAGATTATTAATGCCTGAGTGTTTTCGAAAATGTAACATCAATGTGAAAGTTTAAACTCACCGGGTTGGTATACGAGCCGAGCGTGTGGCGGGTGGACGGCGGTGTGCGGTAGACTCACTCACGACCTGCCTGCGTGCGGCGTGCAGGAGGCGGCAGCGGCAGCGGCGGCGGCGGTGAGCTGTCACATCCAGTCAGTCAGCGGACGACCTGCCGACGCCAGTCTGTCTACCCACTATCTGGTGCGTCGCGCCGACCCCGCGTCGCGTATTCGCGTCCCGCGCCATTCCATGCGCACGCTTGCCGCCACCCTCTTGGGGATGATGTGCGCGCATACCCCCACCACCAGCCACCACCGGCACGAAGCGCATGGCGTCGCGCCATCTCGACCGGTAGGCGAACTCTCTCTCTCTCTCTCACTCCCTCTCGCATGTTCTCTCTCCCTGTCTTTCGTTTTACCACCACCAACTGCCGCTCCCGCCAGCCGATTGGCGCGGCCGGGACGCGAAACTTTATTTCGGCCCCTCTCGCACTTTTTGGACAGGATGCCCCGCTGAGCCGTCACCGCCGCCACCGCCACCCACCGTAGTCACTGACGTGTGCCGTGCATTTGTATGCGTGTATGTTTGAGTATTTGCCCGAACCGACTTTTTCGGGGATGTCGGATGCAGGACGTTCGAGGGGTTGGTGTGGGAATGACGGGGGTAGGGGTGTGTCTAAATGAGATGCTGGGTGTTGGTGTGTCTGTGTGTATGTGCCATTATCTCTCTCGCCCGTTCGCCGGCGGCAGTGGCAGCGGCGGCGGGCACACATGCGTGATAACTTTTATCGTGTCATACCTGACTGCAGCCAGAAATGCGTTTACGCGTTTTATTCTCGTTTTTATTATTTTTTCGTAAATACTGGGCCGGATTAACATTTCATATTTTATTACTGACACTTTTTTATATTCAAATATATTTTTCCGCATGATATTTTACATTTTTCTTGTTTCTTTTTTTCACAAAATATACGTTTTATAAGTACTCCGACATTTTAGTATCATTATTTCTCTAATACATCAGCAAATCGTAAAATTTTTAGCAATTATATATTAAAGAAAATAGTAGTAACCATCTTACAATAATATTAACTTATATTTTATTTTTATTATTAATGTTTAGTAATAATATTGAATAGTATTCCTTGACTTCGAAATTGAAATAAATCTAAAGCAAAAATATATCGATATCTATTAATTAATATATCGATTATTAATTATAGATATAGCAACTACGAAAAAAATGTTTAGAACAAATCTTACTTACTTTTTGTCATACAATCTGCATTGAATCTGTATTAAAAAATAGAGGTACCTTTATTATAATTTCATAGTTACCACGATCCCACCCACTTGCGGTGGGGTTGGGAATGGAATGGTTACTTTTTGATTACCTACAATTTTTTCGCTGAGGGCTTATTTCGCAAGATATTTTAAGTTTTCATGTTAAAAAACTCATCTTGGATTTTTTTTGCAAATTTTTGATCATTTACTTCTGTGGGAGATCCATGAAATTATTGTGAAAGCTGGTTAGAATGGAGTGGAATAGGTCCACGCGTTGCAGACAAGCGGGTCCCCTCAGAAAACCTTCCTTCAGCGCATAGCTGCCCGACTTCCGTTCTGACCTTACCCGATGCAACGCACTGCACCCAACTCATAAGTGTTACATAAAAATTCAAACATGTGCATTTCACCTGCACAATTATTTCTTAAATAAAGGAAAACTTCTAATTTTACGGAAGATTTTTTTGTAGAATTCCATCGATTCATAATCCTGAATCCATTGATTAAACAATTGTACATGTATAATCAATCAATCATAACCTCTCTCATATAGCCTCTGATACATAACTTCTCCAAAAACATTAATAACCCCCACTAACAATTTTTGAAAGTTCCCAATAAACTATCTACATACCCCTGTTATATGCCTATACATTATGTTAAAACCTAACCAATTTTATTAACCCCTAAAATTGAATGAACAATAAAACGAGCAAATAAGATTGTGTTCGAACTTAAGAACACAATGAACCAATACCGAAACAAAGACACAATGTAATTAACGACGCCTTGCAGTTCGTGTGTTCCATTGAGCCTGGCCACCGTTTGTTCCCGCCTTGTTCACATCTCTCAAACGGATGATAAATGAAAGTTTAAAATTACTAACAAGTCGGACAAAAAGCGGCGCGGCGTGCACACTCGCGTTCGCCAGTTGGACGAAAGTCAAACAATGGACCAAAGTGGGTGGGTGCGGTGGGTGTTGCGCTCTGCCACGGGTATTTCTTGCAAACTTGTTACACCCGGGAGAGGGCAGCGCGGCGGCTGTGGCGGTGCTTTTCTTTGTTGATTGTGCTAGTGCAAACCACGTACATCGCCAAGTTTAAACCAAACCTATCCGATTTACCCTTGGGGGATGTTTGTTCTTGCAACTTCTCAGTAACCATTGAATATTTGCGCATGTGCGTACATAATTAAATGAGTCTATAACCGATACAAGAGGAGAAAACAAAACCAAGCGAAAAACAATTAATTTCTGGAAAGGGTACAACTATTTTAAATGTTACATATTTTTATAAGAGTTAAAATATCGTAAATGAAATACTTTTGAAGCTATTTTAAATTAGTTATCTAAATTTATTTCTATTGTTTTGTTGTGTATAATTAATGTTTATTATTTATTATTATTATTCTTTAAGGTTTATTATTGCTGGTTAATGTTTTGTGTTGGTTTAATTTTGATCCATAATTCTTTTTTTGAAACCTGACGTATACGAATTTATGAAATGTTAATTGAAATGTTCCCATGTGGTGGAACATGTTTAACGCGGAACTGAATGAAATATTTTAGTAGAAGTAGTTTAGTTGTTGTAGCTATATATCAAATTTGAATTATTTCAAGGTTAAGTCAACGATAGAAAGGTTAGGAAAAAATTGGTGCAGTTACTGCTTCAAATATTTAATATTGATAGATAATTCGTAATTATTCAATTATTAAATTTGCTAGGTTAACAAGGATGAAAGAAATGTGTGCCGTTCTTTAATGTTGGTATTTGAAGAAAAAATGAATCATGGAAACCAAAAAGTCATTTCTTAAACAGGTAAATATTTAAAATTTTAATACACGAACTCAGAACTGTGTTTCACTGTTTTATTTTGACGCTTTGTATTGTATTGAACGATAACAAGCGTCAAAATAAACACAGTTCTGAGTTCATGTATTTTGTGAATAAATCTACTATTAAATTAACATTAAATATTTATAGTCATTTCGAAATTATTCAGTTATTAGGTTAACAAGGAAGGAAGTAATATGTAGCGCCCTCTAGGAGAGTCCAGCGTTAGTATTTGTAGAAAAAAAGGCATTTTTGAGGTTGCTATTTTCAGATACATTTCAAATTATTTGGGTTGAATAAGGAAACAAAGGAATACCACTGTATTTAAGAAGAATCCTAAAGTTGGAATAGGACGACGTTCTACAGAAGAAAAGAGAAGAGAAAGAAGGAAACTATTTTTTTAGATTTAACTGTAGCTTTTATGTTATTTATGATATGATGGAATTTTATTTTCTATGTAAAGACTTTATTATTTTAAGGTTAAGGAAACAACGGATAGGATAAAAATATGCTAATGCTTCCCTCTTCTCAAATAACGTGTTCTTTTCTGGTATGCTTTTTATATCCGTTAATATAAGTGTCAATAACTGATGTGTACTGTAGGTTTAAATGTAATCACTAATTTATATCTTATATATCGAAATCATTTAATTGTGGTAGGTTAACCTAGTTAAAATAGTAAGTAACGCCCTCTAGCGCTCACTAGTTTGTGTTTGTAAATAATAAATGCTATAATATTTACCAACCGATTCTCGCAGAACTTCTTGTTGTTTCTAAATAAAGATGATTTGTCATTTCTTTTCCAATTTTCCATACCTTTACACTCCTGGGCTCTTACCTGTTTGTCTTCCCGATGGATTGCAAAATCGCAATTAATCCCATGCTTTCAAATACTTTAGATGCTCCTCTGTTTGTCTCTGGCTTCTAAGGAGATGCGAGTTGAACGGCTGAACGCTGTTATCACGCGCGCGTATCACGCGAGCACACGCACACACTGCGCCATTACCCGCTGCGGATGCTGATGAGGACGACAGTGAGCCAGCTGCCGGCAGCGTGCGAAGATGAAGGGTCGCTCTGTGTGGCGTGTGGTCCGCGACCGGAGGTGGTGGTGGTGGCGGTCGGTCGGAGGCGGCGCACGTTTCACTGGTGCACAGTACACCTAGGCGTGCAACACATACGCCACCCCACCGGCGTAACCTTGATCGTGCTGGAGGGTGCGCACGACCGCATCGCAGCGTACCGGTGTGTGCAAAAAATAACCACCCTCTCTTTTGTGCTGCGAGTAGGACCAACGAAAATCAACAATAGCGACCCTAATAACATTTCTTTACGATAACCTTCATTATTTGGTATTAGATCTTTTCAAAACAATAATAAACAAAGATAATTAAGGTAAGTATTGTTTGATCCATTTGTTATTCGTTTGACTTACTATATATACATATGCATAACCTTTATTGGCATTCCGCTCTTCCTGATAACCTTTACAGCCTGTCACAAATTAAATAATACACAAATAAATAATAACATCTTACTACTATATAGTGAAATATTTTTAAATTATGTTAACCGGCTGAGATATGTTCAAGAAGTTGCCTAGTTTTTCGTTTTTGGAACGATTATTATTCGGGAATTTTAGGTTAAAAAGTAAAATGTCTTTAAAATAATTAATAAAGAAGCTATTTTTTAATATTTAAAAATATAATGCAACTATTTTCAAATTTCTAGGTGAGCGAAGGAAGAAACACTGAAGCCTGGGATAGCAGCACCGGAAGCGAGGATTGTTGCTTAGCAACAGCTCCAGCTCCGGCTCCGGTGGTGGCGATGGCGGCGGGCGGTTAGAAGCTGCTCTATACCGCCTCCATCACCGCCACCCCATTCACCCAACCGAATACCGACTTTCAGGAGCGACCTATTTACTATAAATACGTTTTTATTGTTTTTCATCTCGATGTCTATTTGTTACGAGTCGATACGTTTTCGGAAACTCTTTCACTTCCTAAAATCGTTTCTTGTAAAGACATTTAAAGTTGGAAATTCAACTCTAACTTTAAAGTTAAACCTAAAGTAAGACTAATTGCAACATATGCAACCAATAAAAAGCGGTTTCTAATATTTATACAGATTTAATTCATTGACTAAAATAATAAGAATAAAAATTTATAGGCAAATTTCAGTAAATATTGTAATATTAGGTGAATTCTGCTTCAATTGACATGTGAACGTCGTTCACACCGGCGACTTCGGCTTTGGGCTTCTATGTCTACTATTGTCTAACAAATGTAGTTAAAAGAGATAGACAGTGTTACTCAAAGCCAGGGTAATTAAACTGGTCGGACGTAACAAACTTTAACGAGCATTGTGGAGATAACTAACCTTCCCAACGAAAAGTAAGTAAGATGAAATGGAGAAAAAACAAAAGTCGATCTAAACATGTGTAGAAGTCATGAATCCATCAACGGTATAGTCGAGCCGACGGGTGGTTGTCACCGAAATGCGAAGCCGAAGCGCGCTCGCTGTGTGAACGCATCAGGCTTCGAAATTCGAAGCTCGACGAAGCGAGGCGAAGCCGCCGCGCCGGTGTGACAGTCCCCTTAAGTCGAGTGTTTGGGGTACCGACGCTGCTAGGGACATTTTGTACTTACAAGGAGAGTTCTCAATTGTCCGTGAAAACTTAAAATATCTTGAAAAATAAGCGCTGCACGAAAAAGTTGTAGTTAATCAAAATGTAATTATTGCATGGATAAAAAATGTATGTTTCTGGTAACTTTGAAATCTTAAAAAGATGCCCATATATTTATTGCAGATTCAAATTGCACGACTAAAAGTATGTAAAATTTGTTGAAAACATTTTTGGTGGCTTCTGTAATCGACAATAATCAATTTTACTGATATTATACTAGCCATAGTACTCTTATCATTATTAGAGATATACCTTATCATTGCTCAAATGCTAAAGCCCGTCAACTTCAATGCAGGTACAGGTAAAATCACCGCGAAACAATAACCTCTGGTATAATTTCCTCTACGAAAATTCACCTCGCGAAAACTCACCGCTGGTAAAAATCATCGATAGGAAAAATCACTGCGGGGATTGGGTGGTACATGGGGACACTGCATCCTTCAGTCATTCATTCGCATTCGCGATCCCAAGAATGTAAAAATATATTCTTAATTTACACTCACTCGCTCGAATATGAATCATTTCCAGAGCGTCGTTATTTGAGCGACTGTGTTTATTTAGCGGTGAGTTGACACGCGGTTATTTTACTAGCGGTGAATTTATCGCGGTGATTTTTCGTAGGTAAATAATTTTAAGCATTTAACGGCACCTTCTCCAGAATAAATAAAAAAAATAAAGTTGATCCCATACATATCCTTTATAACCAGGTTTGAGTGAAATATATTTATATACATGATTACATAAAGCATCCTTTTGATACCTTGATAATTTTAGTTCACCAAATGTACTTTGAAATATGCATTAACATTCGGAGTAAATACAGATTTTACTGTTAATACTGTAGTATACGCTGATTGATTGAATGACAAATTGCACGCGTATTTTCGGTCTGTTGAACATTTGCAAAATGCGCCGAAATATTAATAACCACGTGCGCGGGGTGGGGGGTTGTTGAACGCGTACAGTCGCACGCAGAATAGCGGTTTTGCCGCACATATCGAATATTGCTAATTAATTAGTCACGGAGCTTGTGTGCACTTGAACGGGCCGCGGTGCAAACGTGCGCACCGATTGCCGCCGCCTGCAGCGCGGGAGGCCGGCCGGCTGCCCCGCGCGGGCTGGGCACCGACCGGTTCAGTTGCGATACAGCACGCGGTGGGTGGAGGCGGTGGAGAAGCGGCGCGGCGGCAGCGTGTGTGCGTTGTCAGGGCGACCAATTTTAATGATTCGCAGCAGCCGGTTTGCAGCGCACGCATTGTGATTAGCTCTTTCATGTTGCAGAAACGGCGAAACATTGCGATGTGGAATAAAATTCATCCGCCCGCCACATCAGCCTCCTCCTGCCTAGCCGCCGCCTGGACCAAACCAGCCACCCCCCTCAGCGAACACACAAATGCGCCCACGCGCGCAAAAACGTGGCATGGATGGCGGGAGATCGATGCCTTTGTGCGTTTGACGTTTGGCGTATTCATTTTGCGCCAATTAGTGTAAAATCTAGAATCGCCACGCGCTGGCCAGACAAACCACATTCACTAGCTTGTATTTATTTATTTTTAATGAAATTTCAATATGGAAATGTAAAAATACGTTAAATTAGGATTGGATTTGAGCGTATTCTTGATGTTATTTTATACCTTTACTTGACTTTATGAGTAAACTGGTAAATGCGAGCAGAATTTAGATTGCGTATAGGTCAGAAACTATGAATCCGATTTTAACTTTTCTTTTTTTATTGTGTGCTTTGTTTCAATTTGAGAGATGGGATATGCATTTTGTTTTTTATATTTATCCGTTTTAGTTTTTTTTTTTAATTTCTGTGGAGTTTGTCATGCGTTACGCATGCATGTATATAATTGAATATCGGTATTTTTAAGAAGTATAGTATTTATAGTATTTAAAACACTGATTAAATTAAAACATAAACTAAACGGATTTCTCTTATTATTCTTCTTCTTCACCTTGTCGCTGACCGGGCATAGGTCTGTCATTCTTCCAGAATTACTTCTGGGTAATTTATAAGCATATTAATTTCCTTTGGGTAGATTGCTAGCCTCACTCAAGGTGAGGAAGACTTCTATAACGACAACCACAGATGTTAATGTGGTAGCCGGAGCGAGTAGAGGTGTGATTGTCACGTCCAGGACTCGAACCTGGAACCCCCTGAGAGGTAAGCAGCGATCTTACCAACTGGTCTACTACGCTTCGATTTCTTTGAATAAAAATATAAAAATAAGATATATTTCTTCTATTTCATTCCTACAATAATAATAAGTCTATAGGATGAAGTTAGCTCAGATAGTATAAAACTATAGGTACCAACCTAAACCCTGAAACAAATTAGCTTTCTTACATGTATTTGCAGGTATATTGAATCGAGAAAAGGACACCGAATGTATTTAATATCGGAATAATTCCAAACCGGAGACAGCCAAATCTCTTTGTATCTTTTTTATATCACTTTCTACTTTCCTCTTCCCCATTTTCTCTTCGAACCTCCGCCGGTGATGTTTAGATTCCACCGTGTGGCACGACAGCCACTGCGTAGGTTCGTACACAGTGCCTATGCGCTTATGTGTGAGTGGCTGTGAGCGGATCTAAGTACGGGGCCCGCGAGCGTTTTTGGGGTGCAACCCCCTATTGATTTTGACGTACGGCCCAAGGGTGAAAGTGTTTTATATAAAGGGATGTGTGGCGAAACCGAAGCTCTCGCAATCCGGTCCTAACTAACTTTTACATCCATACATATCCATACATATACATGCAAACAGTCGTACAAACATACATAGTTGGGCCATGTACACATATGCATATGCGTACACACATACACACTTACACACATGCACAGTCACAAGTATGAGTTGCAAAATCCATTTGCACCCCCAATTCAGCCATACACGCACAGGCAGACCTACTTGTTCCTACCTACACAGTGTACACGCAAAGCGCTCACGCACACATCGAAGTGATTAAACACGGACGCGTCCAAACAACGGCGAATATTTTATTAGTTATGAGATAACAATGCGCGTCCGACATCCCCAACATCGCGGGCGCGTAATGAATGTTGCCAGCCGTCACCCCCGAAAACCGGAGCGAAATTTCCAAGAGGGTGTTCCGGGGTCGGGGTTGTGCTCCGCCGCTCAGCCCGTAGCCCGAAGGTGCGGGATGCTGAGGTGCCGTTCCCTCTTCCCATCCAACTCACTCTACGAGTCAACTCACCCTGTTCCCGTTCACAGGATTGCGCATTGATCAGTATGGTGCGACTACAGAAAACTTGGTCTAATGTTGTTGGCGTGCTCTGCTCTTGCATGCGGTGACAAATTAGATGCAACCCTCAAGAGCGATTTAACAGATCCGAAGTTGAAACACCTTCGGCTAAGTACGGCGCCGACGAGAGTACTCATACGTCAAGCCGCGTTTGTTTACGAGGGGAAGCGATGGGTGTAGGTGCAAACCTGGATTGAAATTTAAGGGGCAAATGGGAATATATGCAACTTTCACGATTTTTGAAATTGTATTTATTT
>WSZQ02065644.1:65927-80199 GCA_019419845.2 Weissflogia rhopalogaster
TTTATCAAGTTATATTTTCCTTTTAAATCGTTTATCTGATTTTATTATCGTTCGGAAGTTAACTATAAATTTTGCTATAAGATTTTAAAAATATTTATTTCAAGAGGATACATTTTAAATGTATCACCTGTGATTTGCATATTTTGCGATTTTTCCGAATATTTGGCAAACTTTGAAGCCAATCAAAGCGTATAGTGAAAAAACAACACAATCCTAAAACATGTTTAAGTGTGGTAGAACCCCCACAAGTTATTTTTTTTTTGTTTGATTTACCGAGCATCGACTGCTATGGTCATTAACTCTATTCAATTTTTGTTCAATGTAATTAGTCATGTTAAGTTAAATAATTATTGCAAATATTAGTTTGTAGTAATGAAATTAATATGGTTGTATTCAGTTATATTTTGCTATTTTTATATAATTTTCAAGCAAACTGGAGCTTCTTATGGCCAGTACTGCTTGAAATTATCGCGCATCTTTGACCGGCTCCACGGCAAGAAAGAGTAAATTACGTTAAGGACTCGACTTACGGAGACCACAAAAAAATCGCAAAAATCGTGGACTGTCACATTTGTATTGACCTGGGTGATCTAGGCAACATATCATCACAAGTTCTTTATACTATATTCACTTCCCACAAGAAATGTGTTACAATGTGTTTGTAGCCAGGTTTTGAAGTGAAATTCTGAACGATAAATGTATTGTTTTATGCAAATGTTCAGATACTTGTATAACTGGTTGTAGGTATATACGATCAGCTGATAACATAACCCCTTAAGTTTACACAAGTACTCGTATATTTAATGAGTGCGATACTGGCTGGGAGTTTCATAATCCGTACTCGGGCTCCAACCTAAGTGGCTCATCCTGCGAACGTAAACAATGCTCGTTCCGGCGCGATCCCTGCAATCGGCATCCCGGCAACGCTTTATTAAAAAACGCCCTTCCCCCAAAAAAGTACTTGCACATACACCTACAACTACGAGGTCAACACACATGCAGCACAGCAATGCCGTGGCGATCGTCTTTTTGCGTGCCGTATTTTTGCATACCCACCCCGACAAAATGCAGCGGTCGCCGGAAAGTAAATAATAAAAGGCCTCGTAATTCAATTACGCATTCGGACGTTCGTCTGGATTTATCTATCGCGCAACAAGATAAAATCAACAGTTTGGCGAAAAGCCTGCACATTAAAATTTCGTGCTAATGGCGAGGTAAATATTGATTAGATCTATTATGTATGTGTGTGCGTGTGTGTGAAAATGAGCGGTTTTCTACTGGCCGAAAAGTCACACACGCATCGCGAGATAAATTTAAAAAACGAGAACGAATCAGCTGCGTTTGAATTTGAAATTCAAAACGGATGACTGCGAAATGTGTAAAACCACACAACTGTGCGTATTCCCAAGCTATAATTGAATTTGTCACCACTCTGTCACATTTCCATACATTACCATTCCTATTGGATTACATGCCTCTGCGGCGATAGACCAACACTTCTTGCCGCGTATCGAGCAATTCGCCGTCAAACGGCTCAATCAAGGCAAGTTTGTGTGATTTTTGGTCGGCCTCGTTACCGTTTTTTTGCCTGAATGTTGCCTTTGTCGCCAAATCAAGCGTATAGCGTTTTTTTCGGTGGTTTTCAGTACATTTACATATGGTTACGCGTGGTTTAATGATCCACTTGAGTGTTGAAGACAGTTCAAATTTTCCAACAAAAAAAAATTTAAAAACGTACTCCTAGTAACAAATGTTTCATTTTTGATTTCATTTTTATTTCAACTTTGTTGTGCACTTTCAGTAGTTTGAAGTAGTACGTTTAAAAAGTAAAAATTGTGTTTTGTTTATATTTTTAGATAAAAGTTGTTTCAAATTTTCTAGGAATATGAATAAGGCGCAGTTCATACCGGCGACTTTGATTTCGAGCTTCCATGCCTATCCTTACTCGACGAATATGAAAAAAAAGATGTAGAAACTCGAAGAAACAACCATCTTCGTTTATTACATGTGTCAGACAGAGGAAACCACGAAACGAGGCGACACGCCGGCAGCTTAGGTGATAGTGCATCTGTCTACCACGCAGTCGGACGCGGTTGAAGTCCCCGGGGTGGGCACCCATCATTATATTCACAATTAATTCACAAAAAAATACATTAAAAAATTCACACCTAAAAAAATGTTCACATCTTTAAAAATTTACTCATCGGGATACATCACCAATCGCAAAATTAGCGCAACCCAAGCAGTCAACACAGAACAAGGAACTTTTATCAAAAACAGCTCAACATTCACACATGAAAGTTAACTTGATAAGCAACACAACACATCAATAACAAAACGTCGCATTACAAGGCACAATGTCATAACATGTATTACAAAAAATAGTAATAAAAAACTGTCAACAAACCAGGCTGAAGGATGGCCAGGTCTACGGATCAAATATAATATTATTATTTATTTGTATTCGGGCTCACCGGGGCAGTACAGTTGGTAGTGCTTCTGTCTACCTGCACGAGGCTATTAATTTAGAGCTCGTGGAGAGATTCGCGAGTGCATATAAAAATCATAGTTAAAGACGCAATACGCGCGAACAAACTCCATGATGTACAAAACATTCTGTGCACATAAACTCAACATCAACACCGCGTCATACTATTACATACATCACCATAATATCATCAACAACATCATCTTCATGACAACATCACAATAACAAGAAAAATTCATATATAGTTACGTCACCACCTAATAGATGGCGGCAACTACGTCATACCTACATGCACCACCATCTCCACCATCACGGACGACTCTACGCATCCATCACTTGGACCAAATACAATGTTTCTTTTGTATTCGGTACGGCGCGGCGACCTGGCCATCGACCGACACTGATCTTTTAGCCTGGAATACATATGTTTATTGTGTTTGTACATATTACATGTTATAGAGATTTCTTATTGGTAATGAGATGCAAATACATTTTGTCATTTTAGCCCCTTGACTTTCTAAAATGCTATTTGCCTCCCGCCGTTCCATCCTATTCTCGCTCTACTGTATTCACCTGCCATATGCGGAAACCCTTCAACAACGGACAATTTACATCAAATATCATTAATATATTTCCCGAGGTTTACCACGCTAAGCAGAACTGCATTAATAACATTTTATTTCCATTTTAGTTTTGAAAATGTATGCTTTGAAATTAAAACAGGATATGATCTTAACAATAAATACACAAAGTATAACGAGTATGTTTGTATCCATCTCAACCGGAGTAATTCTAAAATGTCGAATACCTTAATTGTTCTGGTAGAATAAACTACAGTGCAGGAACATACCAGTCCTCGAGGACATTCTCCTGCGGTGCAGACCCTGCATTGACCCGAGTATTTCTGGCGCTCGCGCTCGGACGTCGTTAGTAGCTGCTACTGGTGTCAGGGAGGCTCCTGGTTTTGCTCCCGATCCGTGTCATTTGTCGACTTTGCGATCTTAGCGAGTGCAAACAGCCCGTACATCAAACGCACAGGCCGCCCATCGCTGCCGAGTTAATGACGCAAAATGACTAATTAGGCACGCGTCCGCGTGGTTTGCATCCCTCTAATGAATAATTAATTAAATATCTAATTTCATTCATTAGCGCATTGGGAGAGAGATGGATGCAATCGGAGGCTGCCTGCCAGTATGACAATCCGTATTGTTAGCAGATTGTTAGTGTTTGTAGTTGAATATTGTCGAATGGACTCCAGGATGTCATTTCATTATTATAATGGAAATGAAATATAGTATAAGTGAAATTGCTATTAATTAATCACTATTATGGATTAATCAAAATTCGCGTATACTTTGGCTGGGTTATTGAATTTCAAAATAATAATTTTAATGAAAAGTAGGCTAAATGTAAGGAATGGGCCTTGGTATCTTACAAGGAGAGTGTGGGCACCCCACAAGTATGATTTTACTATTATGAAAAGATGATATTTACGCATTCTGCCACCATTATTAGGTCGATGGGAATCATCCCGGTAATAACAAGTGCGGCATCAGTGGAAATCGTCCGGTACTCTATTGCTAGTTTCCTCAGTATAAAACGTTATTAATTATTAATAAGCGGCGGCTTGCCGGGTTGTGGAGCTTAAAGCTCAAAACTCACTGCAGTTAAGCAATGTCGGACGTAGCTAGGCGTTGGATGGGTGACCACTTGGTCTCCCCACTCAACAAGCGGCTGCGACGCCGTCCGCGAACTCCTGATTTCGCGGTGAAAACGAACGAAGGTTGGACGATTTGCTTGCAACGGTCCCCGGAAAAAATCCATATGCACAATAGTTCAGAGCAATACCATCAGTAGCGAGACCGGATTGGGCCGGGTGAAAGTTACTAATATCTTACACCACTATACCATGCGGTAGAAAAAGATTGTAGAATAAATAAATAAAATAATTATTAATATTGTACACGTCCGAGCGCGTGGCGAGCCTCTTCTACATTCTCATGTCGATTTGTGTGTGTTGTCCCCGTAACTTGTCGGCGAATCGAACTTACTTTGCTGGCGAAATCATTAAAACCTTTTGAATAAGGCTCTGCGACCTTACAAATCGCAGGGACATAATCTCGTCTAGACGCTAACGCGCAAATAAATATCAATTAATAAATTTGAATTTTATAATCGAATATAAATTTCCGTATGTTTCTTTAAAAAAACTCCACCATATTAAATCGCCGTTGGCATAAATTCGAATCTCCCAAAACTCGAGTTTCAGTGGAAATTTAACAAAGCTACGTGTGGGTGGGTGTGCTCGTAGCTGTATTTCGCATCCCGGTCCACTCCGCTCAACAGCACCGCGCACGCTGACGTCACATTCCTGGATTGTTACCATGGTAACCATCCAGGGGATGGCGCGCCCGAGAGGGTTCCCCAAACCAAGCGCTCTGCGCGTTCGCACAATTCCGGGCCGCGGCAAGAGGGTGAGCGCCAGCCCCGCGACAACCCGGAATGTGTTTCAAGTTCTGCGCGCACTCCCGTCGTAAAATCTTTAAATTTAATAATGACCTAATGAATAAAATGCCAAATGCCAGGCGCGCCGACATCAAACGGACACAGCACAACACGTTTAATTAGCTTTATTCCAAGGATTCGCCGACGTTGCCGCCCGCCTCCCGCGGGGCAAACCTATGTTATCCCATGATTTAAATATTTAGTGACGACAACTTTTGACGGATGAAAGTTCATCATCTGGAAATTGATTATGTTATTTCATGAAATGTTTCTTCGAATTATGTGAGAAGTTGTGGTGTGCGATGTGTAGGAAGTTGAAAGAGGTGAAGGTGGTGATGAGAAGTAAGGGGGTGCAGTAGATACATAGATTTATTCAATGAAAATTTGACCTGAGTTTGTTCAGCGCTGCGGAAAAGCAAATAAATGTTGATATTTTACGGCTTTCCCCACATATAGCGAGGAATTTTCATGTTTCGTCATTGTTTAAAATTGCGTCTAAAGACGATACTTCTTCGTTTGTGTTGGCGCTGGCGGTTTGTAGCAGCGGCGGACGATTCTTTGTGCTTGAAAAGTTTCCACCGTGCTATTGGCTTGGTACATACGCACTGGAAGGCACGCGGAGCGTAATTTATTTCGCGAATCCATCTTCTTTACGCTTATTATTCCATTACCCGCTCGTCTTTGTTCGCCACCACCGACAACCGCCTCCTCTACCCCCAACCGGCAGCCCTTCAGCAAACGCGTCGCTCAAGTCACAAGCTCGCATCCACCGCGCCGCCCATCTTCTGCCAATCTATAATTTATTTTCCCTCGGGTGGCGTCAAGAGATCACCGAATGTTTAAGAAAACAGTCACACAGCGGCAGCGGACGAGGGCGAGCTAAGTACATATAAAAATGTAAACATTATTAAAATGTGTTTGACTAGAATATTCTAGTGATTTTTTATTATCTAGAGAGTTGAGAGCTCAAAATGTATATATAAAACGGCCGGAAATACCTACTAAATATAAAATACGTGGGGAATATGTAATTCCGGAAATACTTTTTGATAGAAATTGGAAAATAGTACGACCTCGAATAAGGAATAGGATTCTTTGATGTTGCGTAATGTTGCCATATTCGTTTTGTAAGATAACTAATATGGACATAAAATGCATTAAATATACCCAAGGGTCGATATTTTCGATTTACATTAAACTCCACTTAATCACGACACTCAATAATGAAACAATCACTTGTTAGGGGCAAAACCTTAAGATCGGAATCAAAACCCGTGAAGTGCTAACCTATTTTTTCCGTTTTTTTACTTAATGCTTAAATTGTTGACCACTTTATAAATGCCCAAGATAAGTACGGGAAAAACTAAAGAATTTATGTGTCATAAGTTGCACTATTTCTTATTGTCATGACCTGGAAAAAGGACGTAAATTCTAATAATATAAATGATGAAATTATAGGTATTGAGGCATTCTTGCTGCTTGGAATTTATTGTTTTCTTTAAATGTTGAATTGGTATAGATTTTTAATTTGTAACAGTATTAATAGGAGTTTATAGTATTCTTATAAAATGTTAAGATTATATTTTATTTACTTAGATGAAATAATGTATATTATTATTTTTTCTGCTTTATTTAAATATTGGTTCTTCAATATGTATGAAACTTGTATATATTATTAGTAATTATAATTTAATCAATTATTCAGAATAAGACTTAGGCCCAGCTCAACGTGGAACACACAGGTGCCATAGTTTAGTTCAGCTGCTGATGATGCAATCTTTGTTGTTTCGCTACGAAGTAAATTTGATGTCCACTTATAATTAAATAATGTATAGTGTCAATTTCTTTGAAAATTAAGTGTACATTTGTACTACTACAAATACTACTTCACAAGCTACCTTCAATTACTTAACTCCAATAAATTAAGCTCTACAAAACAACGTGAAGTCCAGGTGTGGAATAATGACGGTTTGGAAAATAGCATTTTCCTTGGCAATCTAAATGAGAATTTTGCGCTAGATAATTTGTTTGTTGTGCAAAAATCATGGCGGAAATATCTGGCCACATCTAAATTTAATTAATTAAAATTGAAGTGTGCCATGTTATTGTTTATTAATCAATTTGTTTATTAATTCCTTTATTTGAGAAGCACATCCTGGCCCGAAAGCGTCCTCTCGCGATTTCCATAGGCACGTGCAAAATGTTTATAATTCCTTTGAACCGTTTAATTATCCATTGCATTTTTATACATAGAAACCAAAACAATTCAAAATTAAATTAATGGTTAATTAAGCCCTCCTGGGCTCGGGATTCGAGTCGCCGGGGTGGGCACCCCACTACTGTGAATTTATTATTATAAACATTATATAAAAATCCACACCGAAGAATCCACCGACAACATAAAAATTCACTTCACTCACACCCAACAAGACACCACATCAACAATAACAACAACATCACAAAAACCAATAACAAAAATTACAATAACAATATATACAAAAACACAATAAAATCATATGTATGTATCCAGTCTGAAGGACCAGTGAAGGTCGATGGCCAGGTAATTCATGTATATAATTCTTGAAATAAAACAAGAAATTCACAATATTCACTTTATTTTAAGACCACTCTGTTAGAAAAATGACCGAAGAAATTTTAAGTTAATTAGTTTAAGGTAATTGTTTAAGATAATAGTCCTAAAAATATTTGAACTGTTTTTGAATGTTTTTAAAAATAGCACCTTTAAGTGCTTTATAGTGAAACATGTGGAACATGTGAGAAATCACAATATTCAAAGAACATAAGAACGCAATACGTAACCCTATCACCTATAACTCACACTACGTCAGCCACATCACAACGACATTACACGCACACGATCCCATAGATAAAACACTGACAATACTGAAATCTAGCAATGACAAATACCTTAACATAAAAGAAAACATACAAATATATAAACATAAATAAAAAACACAATGCAATTTCAAAACACTTTTAAAGCCATTGAAGAAATACATTCTACCAAAAAAACAAAATGACACCAACCCAAGACCCCATCACACATGTAAGTTTACAAGATGCGCAACATACGACAAACAATTCAGTCGCCTGAAGATGCCCAATAGGCGACGCCGGTTGATCCGCAATATATAAATTGTAAGAAGTACACGTTTAATAAACAAATATAAAAAATATATAAACTCTTACGTAAATAATATCATTATTTTTTTTGTTTGATTTTACCGAGCATCGACTGCTATGGTCATTAGGTCTATTCAATTCTTTTTCAATGTAATTAGTCATATTAGAGGCTAACACTGTTGACAAGAAGAAGAATTCACTTTAATATGCATCTCCACCGAATATCGAACCCGGGACCTCATAGGCAATGGTCATCGACCATACCACCGCGCCATTTGGCTGGACAATATTATTAATAAATTTAAGAATAGAATATATCAGAGGTTCGGAACTCTGCGAAATAAATTCCAATAAGTCAATATTTAATAAAGTGACCTGAATATACGATTGAAAGCAAACATGATTAAAAACGAATGAAGTAGGTACATTTTCGCAGAGCTTTATGTAAATAAAGCCCAGTGCGAGGGTATCGCAAGTGGCGTGGATGCCACCGATGCGATACGTACATATAGCGCGCTAAAAATCAAATTTATTGATGAAAATCGCTATATTTAGCCGACGAGTGTGCGACTCGAGCGACCGCTGCCGCCGCCGCCGGATGCTGCGATGTAGCAGCATCGCGGTAGTCGCCGTAGAAACGCGAGATCAATAACAATCAAACAGGATGACTACGCCCTAAACACCCTTTGGCCGTGTTGGCGCGTGCTTGACGTGCAGCCTCCCTCCCTCGCGGAGCGGCACGGGGCGGCGTGCACACACGCGGTGCACAACTCTCGCCACCCTGCCACCACCAGCATCATACGACGTCGACGACGACGCCCACCCGGGGTGCTCGTGCTCCCCCTAACAAATTGCTCATCTCGGTGTTGCAAATCGTCTTTTATCTCGAGCACGTAACGAGATGCGCGCCAAGTGCGAAAATCAAACATTGTCATAAGTTGCAGCTGGCGGTGGTGCAGCGTTTCGAGGGGGATGGCGCGGCGGCTGACAGACGGCAAGTGCGTTTTGAATTCACGCCGCCATTAAATACGCACTTACACGTCGCAAGAATGCGATTACGCTCTTTTTGTGACTACTCGAAACACTCGCAATGATAAACGCCACTTACATTAGTACGAATGCAATTCGCATCATTTGCCATTCGGTAGTAATTCTTTCAGCGCTTCATTAAAATGCAGTAAACGCAAGTTGCGTGAATTATCGCCGAAATATGCTTGTAATTTACATGATATTAACGGTGGCACTTTGGATGAAATTCGCATTAGGAGAGATTAGCATGTTTGCTTAATGAGTGCGGCCGTGCGCAGGTACTTGCGAAGGTGGCGGGTGTTCTAATTAAAGTAATCTCGGATTATTTAATAAATATTCAAATTTCTGAATATACTCTATATTAGTTTCGGCGGTGTCATCGTGCCCGAGTTCATAGAATACATTTAAATATATTATCTTAATGTGCAGTAGCCCGTTATGGCCGTTGATAATGGCTTTCAAGCATGAAAAATTAACATTGAGTACTGCTAGCGCCAACTTGTATCAAGTAGCAAAGATTTCGAATTCACTTGGAAGCTGTAGATTTATATACGAACTATTGATTATTTATAGGAACCTGTCAGGATGGCCGAACGGTCTAAAGCGCCAGACTCAAGTGCGAACTTGCTCGCAACACAGGTGCGGGTTGAGATTTCTGGTCCTCTCTGAGGGCGTGGGTTTTTAATCCCACTTCTGAAATAACTCCTTTTGCATTTTAAGAATATCCATTAATTATTCTGTTTGTAGGAATGCGTTTTCATTAGGAAAACGAGTATAATTAATTATTATTTTAAAAATGTTTAAATACAAATTATAAGTATGAGTGAATTTAATCAAAAATAAAACCGAAATGCATTTAAAGTGAATTAGAAAAATGAATGATATTTTTCTATTTTGATGACTTAACTGCCTTTCAGGATACATAAGTCTTCCAACATCCATACGAAAATGTATTAACGTTTAGTATATTAGTTCGAAACGTTCAAAAACATTTAATTGTATGTTCATTTTTGAAGAAATTTAAGTTAATAATTAATTATATAATTTATAAACCCGCCATTTTTAAAATTTGTCTAGTCAGCAACTGTCAGGATGGCCGAGCGGTCTAAGGCGCCAGACTCAAGTGCAAACTTACTCGTAAAGCAAATATGGGTTGAGAATTCTGGTCCTCTCTGAGGGCGTGGGTTCGAATCCCACTTCTGACAAACATTTTTTCGTATATCTAATTGTATGTATTTAATATCTAAAAGATCAATCAATAGCCAATACAAATTTAATTTTATGAGAAATATTAATAGTGTCACTTGATAATTCATACATACGGATAAAATAGATAAAGTCGTATGAAAACAGGTTCAGGAAGATTTAAACAACCTCTAGTTCAGTATTTTTCGTATAGAGGACGGCACGATATTTCAATTTCCACCTCCGTCGATTCAGCGAAATCACCCCATCATCTGTTACCGTGGCAACGGCATCATCTTTTGTTCTCTTTAATACCCTGCTCGTGCTACCGGTTAAGGGTGCTTAGCAGTCGGAGCGTTTCGTCAGCGGCGTGCCTAACACCCTTAAATAGTAAACATTTACCTATCCTCACCCTCATAACATTAAAAATTTAAAACTTGTAGTAAATAAGGCAAGATTTTTGAGAATATTTAGTAGTTTCTGGATAAAAACAACGAAAACAGTATCAAATAAGAAGGTTTAAGATGTATCGTGTGTTTAGCGTGCGCCACTGATTTTCACCCTCCGAAAGCGACGAGTCCATAGGGTCGCATCTGTCACATTTGCTCGTTTCGACATTCATAAACGTTTATAAGCAGTGATTGTGTGCGGCGGCTGGTTGGTTTGTTGTAGTCTGTGGTTATATCATAGAATCACGCATCAAATTAATAAAATCATTTTCATACGAGAGTTATAACAATAACCGATATAAGAATAATAAATAAATCAACGAAGAAGTGATAAGTGCAAATACTGAATTGACTGAAGTATTATTATGATTACCATCAGAAGACCATGAAATAAAATGCTCACATTGCATATTAAAAAGTGAAGCCGAGAAAGTGAAATAACTCTCGGGGATTGGAAACAATAGGTGGTTAGTTTGTGGATAAAGAGATTTTCTAAACGTGTATAATGAACAAAGTAATGAAGTCCTTCGAATGCGAATCATCCTCGGAGGGTGATGAACCTACCGTCTACCCCATCTCACGGGGAATGCCTGGAGCCACACATCAATGGTTGCGGGCAAATGCACCACCAGGATGGGGTTGGCCTAGTTCGGTAAGGAGTAAAATAAATTTAATCTAAAATAAACTTGTTTCTATATCTGGAATTATATTTTAGGCTGCTTCGTCCAGTATTGGAGGACCTAGCAGTTCGAATCTTCCAATCGACGCTGGTTTTGCACCTTTTGCCCACCACTCAACGGAGGAAGGTCAAATTCCTGGGAGGAGGACACCTCTAGGTGCAGTGGGTCTCAGTGGATTTCAGTTTCATGGACAGCCAAATCTTGGGCATGAAATACCCTCGGATGAAAATAATCCGGATCCACCGAATCCACCAACCACAAGGTTCGAGTCTTTTCTTTTTTGACTTTGCATAAAGCACTACCTTTTATTTGAAGTATTTTATGTATTTTCATGTCTCCCCTTGATATTCCATGTGTCTTTTCTGCCTAAACATTACTCTTTGTCTAATATTTTAGATCGCCAACAAACAGAGCAACTCCAAACTCACAAAATCAGCAGAACCAACAACCCGGAAAGGGTAAGAATCGCCAAGGAAAAGCAGTGAGGCTGAACATCAACGCCCGTGAGAGACGTCGCATGCATGATTTAAACGACGCCCTGGACGAGTTACGTTCCGTAATCCCATACGCCCACTCACCATCGGTTCGCAAACTCTCGAAAATTGCCACCTTACTCCTGGCGAAAAATTACATCCTTATGCAATCGAACGCCCTCGAGGAGATGAAAAGACTGATCGCCTACCTGCAGGGCACGGCGAGTACCGCCGCCATTGTTGCACCTCCCGGCTTTGACCTGCAGGGATTCCCAGCTGCTGCCAAGTTCCTGCAACAGCAGCAACAACAACAAAATGAAGCCCAAGCGCAGGCACAGGCACGATCCAGCGAACGAGCATCAAATCAACCACCCAACCAAAATCTTTAAGATTACCAAACCTAACAACGCTAGTCTTAATATTAAATCCGTACAAACTTACAAAGCAACTGAAAGTAATATAGTCATTCTTACGATAAGCAATATGCCATAATTATAATTGTGGCTGGTAATTTTTAAGCAACGAGTGAAACAAATTGCCTCACTGTGATGTGTCCATTTAGAGGCGAAACTTACAAATTTTAGAAATTTAGTCTTGGTAGAACTGCTAACTATATGCAACCGTGTCCTAGTCCAACATTTTTAATCTACCTATTCAACAATACGGAATATTTTACTAAATGGCCTATGAAAAAGTATATTACAAGCAAACTGGCGAAGTATTAGTTAATCTAGTCATAGAGTAAAAGAAAAGTTATTTAACGAAAGTGTATTCGCTTAAAATTGGCGTTAATTATTATTAAGTATTTAATGTGTGATTTAAATTAGTGCCAAATGTATCTTATATTTATTATCTTTCTTTGTACATGTCAAAATATATTACTATGGTATATATAAAAGGAAAGCAACATGTAAAGACGGATTTGTCCAAGCATTTTCTTTTTAATTTCCAAAGTTCGTCAATTCCGAAGAATTATAGCTCCCTTGTTTTAAGTTTCAATCATTTGGGATCAATCATCGACTGACAATTATCTCGAACTTTTTGTGTTTCAGATGAAACTAGTTTCTCATACGTTTTTGCATATTATACTGAAACTGTTAGCATTTTTCGTACAAAGAGGAACCATCTTTGTACGAAAAATGCTAACAGTTTCAGTATTCCACACATTTTGTAGGAGAAAAAAACCGAAGAAACAGCATTTTGTTGTCCAAATTTGAGTTTGCATATATTTATGACAGTACTGAGTCTATCTTCAGAAGGCAAATACATGACACATACCAACATTCCTAGACTTTTACTTATAATAATTTTATAAAAGTAGAGATAAATGAACATTTAAATAAGGTTTCGCCATCTAGTCGTCATGATCAGAATGTAACCTTTAATCCTAGTTGCCTACCGTCATTGTTTAAATGATTTGTTTGCACAAGTAGTTCGCACATCTCCTTCCACTTGAATATTTTTAAGAGTTATTGAGTTGAGTGATTTTTAATTAACAATAACAGGAGTTCTGTTTATCAAGTCTCAAGTAAGAGTTCTGTTCAAAAAGTTTAAGGATCAAGTAATAGTTTTGTTCAAAAAGTTATACAGAAGAGTAATAAATAAAAGTCTTGATTCCATAAAGTTTTTTGAAAAATAAATTAAACCGCCAAAAGGTAAACCTTTTGGCCACCATACGCCTATTGGAACTTAGGGTTCCTTGTATAAAGGTTACCCACAGAACCAGACGCGTATAGGAGTCTTCTTTACGTATATTATCGATCCTATTGTCGGAGGACTAAGTGACGAACTTTAAACTTAAGAAACAACTTTTTAGTTATGTTTACTTTTTAGGGATATTTATAAAATTAGACTTTGTAATTTGACTTTAAATCAATTTCTTTCATAAAATTAATATACAAGTGACATGTATCGACAATAGTTGTAAATCTAGAGTTTTACGCCTCTATGGCGTTATCTGTATTACATTTAATCTAACTAAAATTTCTTTGATAGACTTTGTTCTTTGCCCACTTCTTCAAACAAAATTTTGTATCGCCGGTTCGAATCCGGTTCTTCTTTGATATGTCAATGCTAGCTAGTCTGGGGTCGTTCAAATAAGACTGTATGATAGTAGTTGTGGAAATGAGTTAGAAAAAATCATACTACGTACTTACTCTCAAATATATTTCAAATTTCACACTAAAATTGCCAAATTCAATATAACATATATATTCTCAAAATTTTGAACTAATTTATTGAATGCTGCCTTTGATTTGGTCACTAGTAATAGTTTGAAATAATAATGGTTCTGTATTCATGCTAATTTGGCGAAAAATG
>WSZQ02065645.1:1381-11982 GCA_019419845.2 Weissflogia rhopalogaster
GATTTTGTTATACTCCTATTGATCCATCATTTCAATTTATTTTCCTTGGATTTGTGTTCCCAGTCATTTACCTATTACACTTTCTACTTTCTGCAACGTTTTGTAGAATCTCTCTGCATTTAAAGAATGGCAAGACATCCGAATCTTCCCCTTTTACCTGGATTCACTTTTGATCCCAATGTATGTATATTTCTTTTGTCTATATTTCATTATTTATGTCTTCATTTGTAGATTGGAAGAACCAATTTTCGTATAGACCCAAAATTCGATTTCACTGCTGGTATACCATGCTTAGTCGAGAAGGTAAAACCAAACATGCTTGGAGTACTCTCCGACCGGTATCCGTCGGTGTACGCACGTGGCGAAGTAATTGAATTACCCGCATGGATTGCCTTTGACAAACAAGTGAGTAGGAATTAATTAAAGACAATTAAAATCTAAGGCCCCAAGAACATTTATAGATTTTAACTTTTGATGGATTCTACCAACAATCGTTAGAAGAAGTGCGTAATTCCCCGTATGTAGTACGAGATGTACGGGTCTTCTTCCATCTTGAAGATGGTACATTGCAAATAATTGAAAAGGCTCAGGAAAATAGTGGCTTTCTGCAAGGTGATTATAGGTATAAACGGAATTGTACATTTTTCATTTACTACTTGTTCCCAGGTACATTGCTGTCAAGGCAGCGTGTCCGTTTGCCGGTACCAATGGACGATAACTTTTACGATATTTTGGATTTCAATATTGGCCGAGAGATCGAGGTGTACGGCAAGTTTATTAAGCTAACCAACTGTGACAAGTTCACCCGGAACTTTTTGAATCGTCAAGGTATTTCAGTACCTGATCCCATTAACACACCTGCGGATCCTTACCTGGAAGAGCGCGCTAAGGTAGCTGCTCAATGCTTAGCGAAGAAACCAAGGCGAATGCAAGAAGATTTCGGCAAATTTATCAAGAATGATCGCAAACTTTTGCGTTTCTATGCTTATTGGGATGATCGTGAACGTGAATTCGGTGAATTTCATGATTTAGAAGTTAATTATTATCTAGCTGATGATACTATCGAGATAAAAGATGTCACCGAAAGTGCGCGGCATGCCACTAGCACGATTTTAATGAAGCGATCGAAACTTCCTAAGCGGTACAAAGGATTACCTGCTCCGGGGCTAAATCAGCAGGCGACGATATTGAATGTTCTCGGTACGAGCGTGAATACTGGTCGATATATAACTGATCCACTAGACGCCGGCAAGGAGCATGTCGAATACTATAAGGATCGCGATTTGTCAATTGGAGGAATTTTGAACGTTTTTGGTCGGAATGTCGTGCTTATTGATGCTGATCAAAGAACAAAGAAGTATTATCGTGATAATTTCGGTATTACCAGTTTTGTGCCTATTAAGAGACCTATTGAGTCACCTGAAGAGAAGAAGTTACTTAAAGTCAAAGATAGGGAATTACCGCCATGGAATGGCTATGGATCTTATGAGGATTCAGCACAGAATTGCATTACTGTAGAGATGACTGCGCCACTGAAAGATTTTAAGAAGTTTTTGCAATTCGATAGGTTAGTAAATCAGAATATTTATTTAGTCGCGATATATTTCCTCGCATGTCTCTATTATTGCCTCTTTTATTTTATTGGGAAGAGACTCCTGTTCCACTTTCAAAATTTAGTTATCTTTCGAATTTTCTTATTCTTGTTCTCTACTATTTTTGAATCAAATGAATGTACTTAATTTCAACAGGATTGGTATGGACAGTCAAATCCTTCGCTTCGCAGCTAGAATGATTTCAAAAGACCCTCACCACTGCGAACGCAAATTTATCATATCATACTATCAATCGGATGATACTTTGCAAGTTAGCGAAATACCCTCGGGCAAACACACTGGGGTTACCTTTTTCGCACGTGCTGAGGTCTTCCTACCTGGCCAAGAATCATTTACCAGCGAAAAACCAAAAATATACAAACCACAACACTTCTTTATAGGCGCGCAAGTCGTAATAAACAATTTTTATTTCGTCCTAGTCGGGGCAGACGAATACGCTCTTCGCTACATGGAAGTACATTGCGTTGACTTCCCGAAATCCGATATTAAACTAATTATGAACAAACTGCGTGAGAAGTTGAAGCCAATTTACAAAGATTTCGTCGGCGATATGATTCCGACTGATGATACGCGCGCGATAACTTACGACCAGTTGCGAAAGAAACTGTGTCCTATCATGGGATCCGAGTTTACCAAACAGGAGATGATTACTATTGCGCGGCGATTTTCATTAAATTGTATAAAGGATCGTCTTCACAAGGACGCAATAAGAGCAATAACTTTAACTACACTTAAACGAGAATTATGGGATGATACCCAACGCTTGAAAGAATATTTCCTGAAAAGGGACCCGGCACGTGGTGGCACACTATCCAGGTCCACCGTTTACACCTTACTTAGAGGTTGCAGGTTCCCAGTAGACAAACAACTTCTTGAGAAGATTTTGGATGCGTAAGTATTATTTTAAGGAATCACATCCGAATGTACTCACATATAAATGCGATTATTTTCTTCAGAACTGACAAAGATACAAACGGTAACATAATTTACGGAGAATTATTCAAAATGTTGGATAGAAATTATTGTCCAATGACAGATACTATCCCCATTAATGTGAAGGTATATATTGTTTTTATTCATGAGTTGGTATTTTCATCATATATTTTATAGAGCGAACTTTGGTGGGCAAATAAACCTGAACCAACCGCTGGAGAAATTATAGATTGGTGCGGATTCAACGAAGAATTAAATTTGGAATATATATTCACGGACAAACCTAAGCCAACTAACTTGGTGTTGCCGCAAGATCCGATTAATATTTAATCATTTCAACGGATGTGTCCTATTCACCTTTACATACCATTTTCGAATATATTCATGAATTGCATTTACTAAAAGTCATTTGAAATTAATATCTGAATTATTCTTTTCATACAGCCTTGACTTGTTGAGTAGAGTTTAATACATATCTATGAGAAATATTCTTAAGAATATATTAATAGGGATATTAGTGCGTCAAATAAAAATACTAATTGGTTTAATGTTTAATTTATTCAAATATATATTCTTTACAAGTTACTACATCTATCTACTAATGCAATCTATTAGCTAATCTAAAGGTATTTAATAGGTAAGCAGAACATTGGATCTTGTTGGGGAATATCCTGCACAGTTGGAATCTTATGATAATGAACTTTATAGGTACTATATTGCAATGCCGAATTGAATACACCCGGCATTTGCTTCAGAGGTGATGAATATATTGAACCACTAGGCATTGTAGCATAACTAGTTTCATCACTTGATACGCTGATATTCCTGGAGAATGCAATGATGCACGTATAGTTACGTAGATTATAAACTATAGGTTTCATGGCAAAATGCCCATTAATGAGACCTTGCTTTGGCCCGTATACACCCCGCATGCAGGCCTTCTTCATCGGAGTTGATAGCTTGTCGCGGAAGGCACCATAGTATGGATCTTGGTTTTTATTGCTGGACTTGTCGAAAACTGGTGTGGATGTACGTTTGATGGGTTCCTGTTTAAAGAAGAAAAAAAGTTATTACAAATTGAAATATAATATAATGCAATATTATTATATCAATAATATAATATTACTAATATCACAGTATTATAATACTTACATTGACAAATTGATGGCATTCCATTTTATATCGCTGTACGAAGTAGACTTCCTGGTATCAAATTGTGAACTGATAATTGTTCGAAACACTCGAAGGTATTTATAGGCGATAATTGCTACGGTAGGCAGCGATAATTGATAAATGTGGTGGGGGTAATTGAATTCTGGAAATTCCAATAATCCCTTTCATCGGAAATTTGAGTGAAGGGGTACCCATGAGTGGATGAATTATATTGACCATTTTAATCCGCAGGTAATCCTTAGAATGTTCATTAAGCATTAATCCCTTTTCTAGCGATTAATATATAGGTTATTAATTACATTTGAATTTTCTTGGAATTAACGGATATAATGGGAAATCATGATAATTATAGTAGATTTAGAATATATTTAGTAAATTTTACATACAAGAAATTGCTGATCACACCCGTAACAATGCATTATTAACTATTATCGGTAGAATTTACCGTAATTTAATAAGGAACCTTATCACAAATTTGTAAAATTATTTTAAGAAACCAATTTCACATGGACCACGAAATTACGTATTGTTTACATAACTACATAAAATTATTCAAATTTAAGTGCAATAATGTTTAAAATGGCTTGTAGTTTCTAAAACACAAATGAACGCAATTCCGTACATACATTATAGATATTTGTATATGGTAAATTAATCAATAATAAACTAGATTAAAATATAGTAATATTAAAAACATATACAGATGAATAGAACACGAGTAACTTTGAGATCCTACAAATACTACAGAATCGAACCTAGGCGACGTGAGAGGCAGACAAAATACGTTTTTTTAGAAAATTTACTTTATTATAAATTTCTAATGGTGTATATGTAAGGATCAAATCATTTCAAAATAACCTTAATAAAAACGAAAACAAACTAATTTAACAGTGATTTTAAAACAAGGAATTACAAAATAAATATGGATCATTTAGCCTTCTTGCCTTTTCCTTTACTGGTGGGCTTCTTGCTCGTTGATGCTTCAGCAGTGGATTTCTTACCTTTGACGGTTTTTTTCTTTTCCTAAAAAAACGTACATTGAAATTTTAAAAAGAAATATTATTTGTAATTATATGTCGTTTTGTATCATACCGACATATCATAGCAACTCACCTTAATCATACCGTCGTTCTTAATATCATCTTTATCTTCATCCGTATCCGATTGCTCTTCCGCATTCTCCCCATACATTTCATCATCTTTGGTAACTGTCTTCTTCTTAGAAACGGTATCAATTGCGTATGGTAGCAATGGACCATCTTTGTTGTAACTTCTGGTAAATGCGGCTTTAATCTAAAAAAATTGAATCATGATATGAATACTTATTATAGCATTACGTAAAGTAAACGTTAGAAGTTACCTTGCTATCCACACTTGACATAGGATCTAGCTTGCCTGGCCATACTGCCAACTCCAATATGTTGTCCAAGTCCTCCCGAAGTAAATTATAGTCCTTCATCACTTGAACAGACTGTTCCACGCCATCGGCCCCAAAAAACATCAGTGGATTGACGATATTATCACGCAATGCGTAGATGTAATCGAGATTCACGGCATCCGTTGTTGTGGACGCACTGGTCCGCATATGAAGCTGCAATTCGCCTGCCATGCGCTTGAATTTTCCCATTTTTGAGTTCTTACCCAGCCAGCTGGGAAAATTAATCTGGCCTTTGAATCGTCCAGACATATAATGTCCTGGCAAGACTGATGCATGGAATGCTTGTGAGTCCATCAACGACCAATTATTTCCTGAACGTATTTTACCTTCAATAACATCTCCCTTGCTGATAGAATCTGCAGCCATTGCGGCGAGTTTTAAAGCATTTTTACCACTACAAAAAGCAGAAAATACGTATTTTTAAAATACGCGAATAGGTGGCAGCGGGGAAGGTTTAGATACTTTCGATACCTATGAGTATAAATAGAACTACACTTACTCTGGCTCAACTTGTAAATAATTCTCCTGCACAAACAGGGGGGCAATACTATAATCATAGAAGAATAATTTCGATTTTTCATCCAACCGCATTGTTTTATGCTCCTCAGATGAGAAAACTTTACGCACAACTTCCCAGGGCCCTAGCACAGTATCCTTCTTGGATGAATTAGTGCCTTGATCGACCGTATCATCCGAGACATCCTTATTAGTGGTGGACCACATCGCCAAGTGATTAATGGTTTGGCGAATATCATTACCAGTCGATGCAATCATCTGCATTAAAGCATCTGCACTTATCTTAATACCTTCCTTGTAACAAATACTCATCATACGACCCTAAATATGAATCAATTTGTTAAATTGTTGAACGTCAATTGTTAAGTTATTGAATTAAATTTAGTATTTTACCTTAATTGTTTGTGGTTTGATTTTGCCAAAACGCAAGTCAAAGCAATAATTTGCCAATGAACGAATTTTTGGATGTTGGCGATCGTTACACATACAAATGATTGGTACATTTGACGTTTTTATCAAGCTGATTAGTTCCTGCATTCCTCCTCGATCTTCGTTTCCCGACATTCCATCAACTTCATCCATAAGGAGAACGTGTTTCGTTGTTGGCGCGCTTCCATCTGCAATTAAATTAGTAGCTTAGCATTTAAGTCATCCTCAATATGACTACGACTTTAGAAGTGTTAAAAAAGTTTGGAAGCCTAAAAGTAAAAATATACCAACCTTTAAAATATGTTGCTAACGATTTCGACGTAAGAAGTTGTAATATTTCTTCGTGTAACAGTTTTTTGCTACGAGTGTCCGAGGCATTAAACTCCACAACATCATAGCCCAATTCTTTGGCGACGAGCGTCGCAGTTGTGGTTTTCCCCACTCCCGGTGGACCACTAAGCATAGCGGCTTTAAAGTACGCTCCATCATCATTTTTTGCCCATGGGGAAGGTTTGATTAATGCTTTCTTAATCCCAGGTGCATGGTGTTTCGACCAATTTGTTAGCCAAGTCAACAATTTCCGCATGTTACTGTTCGGTTCACCTTGGCCCACAATATCTTTAAGACTCGTAGGTTTATATTTTTCGGTCCAAGCCTGGTTACCCTCAAAACAAATAGGAACCGAAGGTTTAGTATCATGAATAATAGTTTTACTTTTCTCCAAATTCGGAGACTTTTTAACCTGAGTCACAGGCGTTTTCGGCTCCACTTTAATGATTGCTTCCTCCGATACTATTTTCCTTGGTGATGCTTTCACTTTCTTTGATGATTTAGTCTCAGTCTTTTCTGGTGTTTTAAAAAGATTCTTCCCTTTCTTTTCGGGTGTTTCGAGTTTGATTTTCCTTGGAGATACTTCTCTTGAATTGTTGTTCATCAATTTGCGTGGTGATTTTCTTGTGGAGTCCCTTTCATTTTTAGGAGGGGTAGTATTTTCTTTTGTCTTCACGGGTGCTTTATTTTTAATTTCATTATCTTTCTTAGTGGACTCTCCCTCTGCTACTTTTCTTCTCTTACTTTGTGCTTCCACATTCTCTTCATCTTGTTGAGGAACTTTATACTTTGCAGGTTTTCCTGATCTGGTTAATATCATATCTAACAAATCGTCTTCATCTATTATTTTCGTACGTAAATTACGAGCTTTTTCCATTTTGGATTCTCCAGGTTCTTCACCAACTACTATATAATCCACTTTTTCTAAAACATGTTTAAATGATAGATAAAGAAGTATTTAAACAGTAAATGGATTATACTTGAAACTGATTTAACGGTTCTTCCACCATATTTAACAACCAATTCGTTTAAAGATTCCGAATCTAAGGAATCCAAAACTCCAGTTTTTAAGAAACATAATCCTGCTAAACAATTCTTCGTTCCCTAAAAGAAATTGATATTATAAATAAAGTTAAATGATACCAATCGATTGATTTACCTCGGGCATTTCTTTATTGCCCTTGTTGGCTGGCTCAGGCCTATTTTTAAACTTCAGATAATTGCTCTGTCTCCTCTCAAACTTCTCTTGATCAGTAAGAATCTCAGATGTATTTAACTCATCGTACGTCCTCTTCTTTGAAGCCTTTGGCGTTACAGGATTTCTTGTACTCGTTGCGTTGGGATCTGCTGCCAATGCCTCATCAATAGTTTTATCCAAATTATTGAAATCCACATCCATTTCATCATCTAATTCTTGTAATGTTTTCGAAAATCGTTCATCCCGCGAATCGTTCTTATCATCTTGCTTAGAGTTACTATCACCTTTAGTTTTCGTAACAACTTTACTTTGTTTGACTGGAGTATTTCCAAATAACGAAAGGGCATTAGTAAGTTTAAGTGTCTCCTTTGTAGCAGGTGATTTTTTGGCTGCTTTTGGTTTTTTGCGTTCGACTATTGGGCTATCCTCGATAATTTCATCGTCCGAAACCACCACTGGGGGTGGTTTCTTTTTCTGTTGTAAGGGCTTGAAGAAATTCCTGATATCCTACGCATACGGTTTAGTTATTAACACAACTATATTAGTGAGAACTTATTTACCTGTGGCATTGTTGATTTTATTCTGTTGAATCTATTCTTATTTTATGATATATCAGCAGACGTTGTCATTCCCGCCAAAAGAATTACCATACCTCGTTGGTCTTCGTTCAGCGAGGAAGCTGAAGAAACCGCGATTTCTGTGACATTGAGCAAAAGCATTGAATGCAAGTCTTGTAATTAGAATAGATTAAGCATCATTTTTTCCACCAATCAAAAATAAGAGTAACAAAGACCATCTGAGTTGAACTGCACTGGTTAAAGTTAGATAGAGTGTTTTTAGGTTAGATTTTCCGTTTTATGAAAGGTCACTTCTTATTATATACATTGCATCCAATAGAATTCGATCAATATACGAACATAACCGAAATCAGTGGAAATCAAAAGTTCGAAATTGTATTTTTTTTCCATGATGTAACGTACTTCATCGAATGGACGGAATGAGAACAATACGTAAGGATTGACCATTAATAAATGACCATATGTTGGCTGCGAAATAGCTTGACATGCGAGGAATATCTGCAGGCTTTTTTTAAATATTGTTTTCAAAGTAAATTTCAATTCATTCTATGGCACTTTTCTCTTTAGAATGACTAAAAAAGAGAGTACTGACAAATTTCACACATAAAATATTAAAATCATTATAAAATGGGGAGATATCCGACAAAAACTGTATTGTTACGTCAGTTTGTTATCTTATCACTTTTGGAGTTGCACATTCCTTGTGCATTGTGGAGATCCACAAATCCTCTTTTTGCAGCAGTGAAGGGTTTTCCAAACTTCCTAATGTATTCTTTTTCGTATGCTTGTGCATTCTTCTTATCGCGATACAAAATTGAAGTTAATTCTGCGCTTGGTCATGCATAGTTTACATCCCCACGTAAATGTTTAGAGGACATCACATCATATGCGCCCCCGTATCCCTGTAGATATAAAAGCGTTACTACTTTTATTATTACATACAAATTTAAGTACCTCGCGTAAAATTACTGTCAATTTTGGTACAGTTGCTTCACCATAGGCATATAACAGCCCCATGTCTTATAATACCTGAGATTTCTTGATTAACTCCTGGTAAGAATCCTGGTACGTCTACCAATGTAATTAAAGGAATGTTAAATGCATCGCAAAACCGCACAAACTGCGCGGCTTTCACCAATGCGTCTATATCCAAACATCCTGCGAGATGTTTGGCTTGATTCGCTACGAATCCCACACAACGTACATTCATGCGGGCAAAACCAATTATAATATTCTGGGCATATTCTGGCATTAACTCAAAGAATTCATGTTCATCCACAACATTATGTATAATGTCCATCATGTTGTAAGCCTCCGAAGGGTTTTCTGATACCACTGATTCGAGAAGTGGTACATCATCAATGCAGAAATACATTTTATTATTGTCATGTTTATCCAATTTTTACGAATACCTTGCATGGCTAGAGGACGACTGCATCATTAGATTGTGGAGGGAAGCCCATAAAATATCTTAAGTACAGCAATGCTTGTATATCATTTTTAAATGCTTTATGGGCAACTCCGGATTGTGTTGTGTGAGTATTGGATCCTCCCAACTCTGATTGCGAAACAGTTTCATTTGTAACACTCTAAAAATTGAAATATAGAAAAACTTTAAAGGGGGTCTAATTACCAACCTTTATAACATCAGGGCCTGCCACAAACAAATATGAAGTGTCTTCTATCATAAAAGTGAAATCCGTTAAAGCAGGGCAGTATACTGCTCCCCCAGCACATGGTCCCATTATTAATGATATCTAAAGAGTTGAACCAGATTATCTGAGGTTAGCAGAAGTTACCAGAGTTACCAGAAGTTACGCCAAAACATTTCGTTGAAAAATATCTGCATATCCAGCTAATGAATCCAAACCTTCCTGAATTCGGGCACCTCCTTAATCGTTTAAACCAACGATTGGCGCTTTCACCACCATCGCTTGGTCCATAATTTTACAGATTTGTCTCGCGTGTGCACTGGAAATACTTCCACCGAATACGGTGAAGTCTTGACTGAAAAGATAAATCAATCTACCATTCACTTTACAATGACCTGTAACGACGGAATCTCCGGGATATCTTTTCTCCTGCATATTCAAATCTGTACATGTGTGTTCCATGAACATATCGTACTCCGTAAAGTGCCAGGATCTGCAAATATGCTGAACCTTTCGCTCGCTGTTAATTTCCCCTAATTAGAATAATTTAATTGGTCAGATCCTGATATAAAAAAACATTTTAAAATAGTAAAACCTTTGCATGTTGTTCATCTATTCACTTTTGGCCTCCACCTAAGAGTGCTTTCTCTGTTAAATATGTGATTTCATCTTTAACACTTCTGATTGCATAGGATCTATTAGATTGCAAATATCTATTTAACACAGAAGTCATATCAAATG
>WSZQ02065645.1:12082-27269 GCA_019419845.2 Weissflogia rhopalogaster
TTCATCTTTAACACTTCTGATTGCATAGGATCTATTAGATTGCAAATATCTATTTAACACAGAAGTCATATCAAATGGTTTAGCAGTACGTAAGTAGTTCATAGTGTGGCTAATCACGATTAACTGAACTTTGTGCTGGATATTCTTCAAAAATCTTAGAAATATGCAATATTTTTGCAATACATAGTTCATAGAGTATGACGGACGCTTGACTTCAATTCATCAGCTCATATTGACTTATTTATCAATATAATAAAAGCCGTACATTGCGGTACTATGAACTAATACTAAAAGAGATAGAAGAAATAATTTTAGAAAACTTTCAATTAAAATTCTACCAAACACTATGTCCACCTGGAGGATAGATTAGTAAAGACATACATGACAAATATTTTTGTTCTTCAAGGACGCCGCGAGAGGCGGCAGAGGCGCAGCAGAGGCAGAATGTGATTACAGCTACACCATATATACTTCGTTGTAAGAACTAAAAAATTCTTAAATTTACCCATAAAAAAACTTGAAGTTTTTAAGCTACTCTAACAACATGGGCGGAAGTAGAGAATATACGTCAATAGCAGTGCCACCTACGCTTCAAAATTATCACGCATGCGTCGGATGTTGAGGTAGGTCGGAGAACAGATGGAAAGGTATATAAGTAATGCAACAAACGCGGGCGGGTAGACTGGGCAACAGTTTTTTCGCTACTCTCATTATGATAACAAACTTATGATTACATACTAACATTAAAAAAAAAACAGATGGCTAAAAACACAGATGGCACTGCTGATGTTGTATGTTCTCTACTATCTCCGATGTTGTAAGCGTAACTAAAAAACTGTAACCATTCTTTCCCGCCCGCGCTTATTGCATTAATTATATATCCTCCCAACTGTTCACCCATTTAAGTCAGCATCCAATGCATGCGCGATGACATTGAAGCCTAGGTGGCACTGCTATTGACGTTTGTTCTAAACTACCCCCCATACTGTGAGCGTAGCTAAAAACCTGTAAACATAAAATATATTTTTTATCACACTTAAAACGTCTTCCGTTTATTATAATTGTAACTATTTATTACTTTTGTAATTTTTGTGTTTTATACATATCAATACATATTTTGTCATGCGTATTGTGTTTTCTTTTGATTTTTATTTATATATATAAATATTAAATTACTGTTATCAAGGTTGCATATTTTCGAAATTAGTTCCCTGAAACAACTCAAGCGGCGCTGCTTACAATATAAACAAACCCATTAGAATAGGGCATTTTTTGAGTAATCTGTGGTGAAACACATGTTTACAATAGTCTAAAACTATAAGAACGTCGCCAATTTTTATCAATAAACATTTGAAGACAAATAAATGATCTTATAACGACAACATTTCTTCGAATTCAATTGGGTTTTCACAATGGGCAAAAAGAAAAACGGTAATCATTACATTTCGGTACCTTTTGTAAGGAGTAAGGAGTAAGTTAACCTATATCTTTGTATTTACAGAATTTGATCATTTAACTTTTGAAGAAAAGAAAGTAATCTCCATCGCAGAGGTAATTCAACATCTCATTAAAGCGCAGGATACTAAACAGAATGTTAATTTGAATCAACTCAAAGCAAAAATCTCGTCAAAATATGGCATGCATTCACAACCTACACTTGTGGAAATTATTGCAGCCGTTCCACAAGAACACAAGAAAACTTTGGTCCCTAAGTTGTTAGCAAAGCCTATTAGAACTGCGAGTGGTGTAAGTAGCATGTCATATTAATCGTAAATAAGTTTATACGTTTAAACGTTTCATAGATTGCCGTTGTTGCTGTAATGTGTAAGCCACACAGATGTCCTCATATCAATTTCACTGGCAATATTTGCGTATATTGTCCAGGTGGTCCCGATTCGGATTTTGAATATTCAACCCAGAGTTATACGGGATTTGAGCCTACATCTATGAGAGCAATCAGAGCTAGATACGATCCATATATCCAAACCAGACATCGAGTTGATCAGGTATTTACAAATAAATAATGTTGGAATTGGGATTTATTTAATATTCGTCTTGGGACTATAAATATAACTGATTTCAGTTGAAACAATTAGGTCATAATGTTGACAAAGTCGAGTTTATTATAATGGGGGGAACGTTTATGAGCCTGCCAGATGAATATCGCGATTTCTTCATTCGAAACCTTCATGACGCCCTTTCTGGGCATAAAAGCAACTCAGTAGCTGAAGCAGTACGTTATTCTGAGCGTTCTAATAGCAAAGTAATTGGTATAACTATCGAAACACGTCCAGATTATTGCGTACAAAGTCATATCACAGATATGTTAAATTACGGCTGTACCAGACTGGAGATTGGTGTGCAATCAGTATATGAAGATGTTGCTTTAGATACTAATCGTGGTCACACGGTTCAAGCTGTTTGTGAAACATTCTGTATGGTTAAAGATGCTGGATTTAAAGTTGTCGTTCATATGATGCCAAATTTGCCCAACGTTGATTTGGAAAGGGATTATGAACAGTTTGTGGTAAGTTGTTTAAATGTTGCATTAGGCACCGGAATTCTGATTAAGATTTGTAGCAATTCTTTGAGGATCCCCGATTCCGAGCGGATGGTCTAAAAATCTATCCAACTTTGGTAATCCGTGGCACAGGCTTGTATGAATTATGGAAAACAGGGAGATATAAGAGTTATCCGCCGTCGGTTCTCATTGATTTAGTTGCAAAGATTTTGGCGTTGATTCCACCATGGACCAGGATTTATCGTGTTCAGCGGGATATACCTATGCCTTTGGTCAGGTAAATTTCATCTAATATAATAAATTATATTCATTTACGTAATTAAATCAATTCATCCTATTAAAAATGACTAATTTGATTTTATTTAGCTCTGGAGTGGAACACGGTAACCTTCGTGAACTAGCACTGGCAAGAATGAAAGATTTGGGCCTAAAATGCCGTGATATTCGCACACGAGAGGTAGGTATTTCCGAAATTCACGAGAAGGTGCGACCGGATAGAGTAGAATTAATCCGCCGTGATTACGCAGCAAACGGCGGTAATGAAACATTCCTCAGTTACGAGGATCCCGAACAGGATATTCTCATCGGCCTGTTGCGTCTGCGAAAATGTACGGATAAATACACATTCAGGCCAGAGTTAATGGGCGGTGTGTCCATTATTCGCGAACTGCATGTATACGGCAGTGTCGTTCCAGTAAGTGAACGTAGTGCGGATAAATTTCAGCATCAAGGATACGGTGTTATGCTTGTGGAACATGCTGAACTTATTGCGAAACTTGAGCATGGCTCAAGAAAAATTGCGATTATCAGTGGAGTTGGAACGAGGAATTACTACAGGAAGCTGGGGTATGAATTGGAGGGTCCCTACATGGTAAAGTCTTTAATTGAAGGCGAGTTTAAGACCGCGCATGAATGTAACGAAGAGCGCAGTAAACCTAAAGCAAAGCAAGCTGTTCAAATTCATCCCATTGGTCAGTTAGTGGAGAAGGAATCAGCTGAGATGAGAGTTAATACGAAGAAGATTTTAAGTGACGCTGAATTTTTCGACATGTACAGGAAGGAAAACATTCAATGTTTGTCACAGGCAGGATTGATTAATGCGAATGAAGAAAAGGAGTTGTTAGATGATGAAGATAGTTTTCAGCAAAATATCAACAAGGGAGATGATTATTTCCAAGAATATATACCGCCTTGGAAGAAAGATGCAATTGAGCTTGAATTAAATATGTCGATGTTAACTGTACAATAAATATTTTCGACTTAATAATTTGTGTATAAGGATCAGTTTTATCCAATAATATTTTGTGCTATCCAATAATAACCTTATTATTTTTTTGCTGTGATATCATGGACAGTTGGAAGGAATTCATATTTTCTTATCCTGGTGGTTTCAAAATTGGTTCAGCTACTCTAATGCAAAATAATTGAAAGGTCAATCGCATTGTATTAAGACGCTAAAAAGTTTTATAACGATTATACAGGAGGCCCTTCCATTAGAAGGAACGTAATAAAAGAAAATAGCGTCACTTTTTTGAAGGATGTAACAATGGGATCAAACCAATTTCTGTCAAATTGACAAAATGTAATATTTTGAAAAGAATTATTCCTCGGATAATTAGAAAATAATGCAAAATTCTTATTAATATCTACACTTGCGAGAATGCATAATAATGGCTAAATTCAAAGTGGGTTATTCGTAGAATCTAATTACAATCATAATAACTGTTATCGGAGTATTGCAGGGTGACGAAAATCTTAGTTACAGCGAGTTTTTGGAGGAAAGCAAGAAGTACTTCTATCAGAACTATTTTCAACAGGACCAGAAGTACAATGTGCCAATCACCGATTTCGAATTCATTTGCAAACTCGGATCAGGTGCATTCGGATACGTTGTGCTAGCTCGATACCAATTGAAAAACAGCTACCATGCAATCAAAATCCTGAGAAAGAGCCATATTATGAAGTCAAAACAATTAGATCACACAAAAAATGAGAAAAAGATTCTTCTTATTTGCAAGCATCCCAATTTGATGAAAATGGACTATTTCGCAATGGACAAAGGTAATCTATACTTTATTCTGCCATTTTTAAACGGTGGAGATTTGTACGTTACATTCAACAGGTAATATTATACTCCATTAAATGTGTAAATGTTTATAATTTCCATGGTGGCTTTCAGGCTGAGGCGATTTGAAGAGAAAGTCACGAAATTCTTTGCTGCACAGGTATTTCTTGGACTGGAATACCTGCACTATTTGAACATTGTTTATAGGGATCTCAAACCAGAGAACATAATGCTGGATGCGTCTGGTTATGCAAAAATTACGGATTTCGGCTTTTGCAAGGTAATCGAAACTAATATTCCCTGATTTGGGAGTAAATATGAGTTTATAGGTATTAAGTAAAGGCAGGACTTATACAATATGTGGTACCCCGGAATATATTGCTCCGGAGTTGGTCATAATGAAAGGATATGGTCATTCAGCAGATTGGTGGTCATTTGGTATTTTACTATTCGAACTTACTGCCGGAGCTGTACCTTTTAAAGACAGTGGCGATCATGTACTATTGTACAATTCTATAGTCAATGGGAAATATAAAATGCCAACGATTTTCAGTAAAGAGTTGAAAGATCTCGTTGCCAATCTACTTCAAGTGGACAGTACAAAAAGGTATTATAAGGTCATATATTTGGTATAAACGCAATTAAACGGTTCCTAAAGAGATGAGAATGTCAAATCGCATCATCAGTGTTCATGAAATTATACTTGTTACTCATTTTATAAGCCCCCACCTACAATGAATGTATTTGTTTATAAAATATATAGGGTTGGATGCTTGCGTCGGGGCTCAGCAGACATTAAAGATCACTCTTGGTTCGCGGATGTGCCTTGGGTACATCTTTTCAATAAGAAGGTGGTACCGCCAGTCAAACCGGTCGTCAAAGATATGCGTGACAAGGAAGGTGGAGTTGCACTCAAACTATCGACGGAGCCCGACATCGATAAATACGAGAACGAATTTAAAGACTTTTGAGCGGTGCATCTGTTCATATTGTTGTTGTTCATTGCTATTTTTAATAATCAGTAATATTTGGATGTTTGTCATGTCAACAACTGTATTTTCATTATAGTTAATTATCACCTAACATACATATTTCTCACAACGAAGCCATTAGTCCCTCGTAAATATCGCAAATAAATACTAATAAATATGTCTGAAACGTCAATTTTTAATTTTGAAAATTTAGACTTTCAATGTTCTTATATCACTAAAAAGCCATACTAATTCAGGTTAAAATAAAACTACGAAGTTATTCTTACGATGATTTATAATATAATTCAATGTCCAATAAAACAGACAAATACACAAAGAGTTTGAGAAAGCACACTATGCTTAAGATACCTTATACATATAAATAAAACCTACCTTAATTATATAAGAATGAAAGATAATGTAATTAGCTATTGTCGTTTAAGGATTGGGTTGCGGGGGATAACTATATCCTCCATACTGTCCTTGTGGAGGAGGTGGCCCTTGAGGACCTGGCGGTCGCGAGTACTGATATCCTTGCGGCTGCGCTCCGTAAGGCTGCTGAGGTGGGTAACCAGGTTGAGGAGGATAACCATAATTAGCACCAGGTGGTGGACCTTGTGGAGGGTAGCCCTGATTGGGTGGCGGCGTATAACCTGCTGCTGGATTAGCCGGCTGCGTGCTTGGTGGATACGGCGGCTGATAGGGTTGTGGGTTGCTGGGTGCATCAGATTTCACAGCAGTGCTCGGCGTACTGCTAGGAGGTGCTGAGAAAGGGGGACTTTGAGCATTAGTTGGGGCATATGTCGACGGATTAGGACTCGGCTGAGTGGAATAGGCCACTGTATTCTGTGGTTGACTTACTGGCGGTGGAGGATAGCCTTGCTGAGGTGGGTATGGTTGTTGCGGAGGATAATTCTGGGGAGGCGTTGCCGACGGATACGGAGCGGATGTGGGGGGTTGATTATAGTTAGCAGGCGGAGTTTGCGGAGGTCCACCCGATGGTGGATAAGGTCCTGGTGGCGGAGCACCCGATGGCGGTGGTGTTCCGTACCCTTGCTGGGGATAGGTATTATGCGCAGTTGTTGATGCTGGCGGCCCGTAGGAACCCTGCGAACTAGGAGGATATCCAGCACCTGGCTGGTTGGGTGGAGGATATTGTCCCTGCGGCGGATACTGTCCTTGAGGCGGATAATGTCCAGGATACTGACCCTGTTGATACGCTCTCTGGGGGTAGGGTTGGGGAGGGGCCCCAGGCCGTTGTTGCGGAACCGGCGGACGATACCCCGGTTGTTGTTGATGGTTGTAGTTATTCATATTCTGCTGATCGGGCGTTGGTTGACCCGGTGGCTGGCCATGCGGTGGTATGGCGCCTTGAGGCGGCTGAAGCAACTATGAGACACTTATACACTTAACTACGAATTGTTACGCAGAACTTACCGGTAACAACGATGACATGCTCTGTGAACTATCAGCGAGACTTGCCAGATACATGAGATTTCGATGTAGCACCTGCTGGTACTGCATTGATTCTTGCGCCTTGCCCTTGCTCTGGTAGTCCTGGATGGTTTGGATGAGATGGCCGTTTTCATCCAGCATTTTCTGAATTTGCTGGTGCGTTGGTGGCGGTCTTTGACCGCGTTGAGCAAATGTTAATGACATATCCGTTTAAAAGTGATGCACGATATTGTTTAATAAACACTTTGGTCTATTATGTGTGCACTCCTCACTTCTCGATACGTTTGGCGACAAAGAAATGCCGCTAACATTGCAACTTTGAGGTTCGACAGATGTAAAATGTAGCAACCATTATTATCTGTAATAGTAACTATAGTAATCTGCGACGTCTTTGGTACAGTTGACAAGTATTCTAAATTAAGGGCAACATTTTCAGATGGCGCTAAGAATTGTAAAGAGGAAGGATCATATATATGTGGGGAAGAACCGGTGAAAATAAAATCCTCAAAATTTCAATATTTTTTACTACATATATTATTTTTATTTATTAAAATAATAAGATCCTTCATGTTAGTATATCTGTGATATACATATTAGTTTATTCAATCTATTTCCAATTCAGAAGGTGTTATGGCGATATGAATGATGAGATTATGTACTAATTGGTGTAGATTTCAATTTTTCACTCTGTTTTAAGAGTTATAATAATGGTATTTAAATAATAAATACAATTTTATATTCCTTGTATACATAATTACTTTATAGTATGATTATCTTTGAACGTGTTCCCGTGTTCAACTCTGTGACGAAGCATCGAAATAAGTAAACTGAAATCATATGCAATCATTTAAACTAATCTAACCTCAAAGTCAATACTTTGTATTTCGCTATTTCAACGTTCGTTTGATGCAAAATATTTTCACTTTATAAATAAAGCAAATATGCCAATAATAAATGATGAACCAATGGATATACGATTTGTAAGTTAATGTACCATTTCTATCCCTATAATTTTCTAAGTTTATTATGCATACCATTTTAGACTGATGAAGATCTTCCATACGAAGAGGAAATCCTTAGAAATCCATATTCTGTGAAACACTGGCTTCGCTACATCGACCATAAAAAAACTGCCCCGAAGGAATCAATAAATCTAATCTACGAGCGCGCCCTCAAGGAGTTACCAGGTTCATATAAACTATGGTATAATTATTTGAAGTTAAGGAGAAGGCAAGTGAAATCTAAGTGTATTATTGACCCAGGCTACGAATTGGTCAATAATGCCTTTGAACGCGCTTTAGTATTCATGCATAAGATGCCTAGAATATGGATGGATTATTGTACCTTCCTCACAGATCAATGTAAAATAACGAGGACCCGAAAAGTGTTTGATAGAGCACTAAGAGCTCTGCCAATTACTCAACACCATAGAATTTGGCCACTTTATTTAACTTTTGTTCAAAAACACGACATCCATGAAACGGCAGTGAGAGTATTTAGAAGGTACTTGAAGTTAATGCCGGAAAATGCTGAGGAATATGTGGATTACTTGACAAAAGTTGACAAACTTGATGAAGCTGCACAAGTTCTCGCTAAGATTGTGAATGATGATAGGTTTGCTTCTCAGCAGGGTAAGTCAAATCATCAACTCTGGAATGAACTCTGCGAATTGATTTCAAAGAATCCTAAGAAGGTTTCATCGTTGAATGTGGATGCAATTATACGAGGTGGGCTTCGGCGATATACGGATCAACTTGGGCATTTGTGGAATTCTTTAGCGGATTATTATGTCCGCAGTGGTTTATTTGAACGCGCTCGTGATATATACGAGGAAGCAATTCAAACTGTTACAACCGTTCGTGATTTTACACAAGTTTTCGACGCTTATGCTCAATTCGAAGAGATTTCCTTGAAGAAACGGATGGAAGATATTGGTAAGAAAGCAACGCAAACCGAGGAGGATGAAGTAGAGATGGAATTACGACTTTCTCGTTTCGAGAACCTCATGGATCGTCGTCTCCTTTTGCTTAACTCTGTTTTACTAAGACAGAATCCGCATAATGTACAAGAGTGGCACAATCGCGTTAAACTCTACGAGGGAAATCCTCATGAAATCATCAATACATATACGGAAGCTGTGCAGACAGTTGAACCAAAACTCGCAGTTGGTAAGCTCCATACGTTATGGGTGGAATTTGCAAAGTTTTACGAAACGAATGGTCAGATTGATGACGGTCGGCTCATTTTTGAGAAAGGAACGCAAGTGGAATATCTAAAAGTTGAAGACTTGGCATCCGTTTGGTGTGAATGGACTGAGATGGAAGTTCGTCATGAGAACTATGAAGAAGCGTTGAAGCTAATGTACCGTGCTACGGTCATTCCCTCAAGAAAAGTTAATTATCACGACGAGAAGGAGACGGTACAAGCGCGGCTTTATAAGAGCTTGAAAGTTTGGTCGCTGTACGCTGATTTGGAAGAAAGTTTTGGTACGTTTAAAACGTGCAAAGCTGTCTACGATCGGATTTTGGACTTGAAGATTGCAACACCTCAAATTATTATTAATTACGGACTGTTCTTGGAGGAGAATAATTATTTCGAGGAGGCGTTTCGGGCGTACGAGAAAGGCATTTCGTTATTCCGCTGGCCGAATGTGTACGACATTTGGAATACATATTTGAAGAAGTTTTTAGCTCGATATGGAGGTTCGAAGTTGGAACGCGCGAGGGATTTATTCGAGCAATGTTTGGAGCATTGTCCGGAGAAGTTTGCTAAACCTCTGTATTTACTCTACGCCAAACTTGAGGAACAACATGGCATGGCCCGTCATGCAATGGCTGTGTATGAACGAGCAACGAGTGCAGTCATACCAACGGAAATGTTCGAAGTCTTTAATATCTACATTAAACGTGCCGCTGAGATCTACGGCGTTCCGAAAACTAGACAGATTTATGAGAAAGCTATTGAGGTCTTACCGGAAGAGAAAACACGCGAGATGTGCTTGCGTTTCGCTGAGATGGAGACGAAATTGGGTGAGATTGATCGAGCCCGGGCCATTTACGCGCATTGCTCACAAATGTGTGACCCACGTGTGACTGCCGAGTTTTGGCAAGTTTGGAAAGAGTTCGAGGTGCGTCATGGTAACGAAGATACAATGCGAGAGATGTTGAGGATTAAGAGGAGCGTCCAAGCTATGTATAACACGCAGGTGAATATGATGTCGGCACAAATGCTCAACTCGGCGGCGTCGATTGCGGGCACTGTGGCCGATTTGGCTCCGGGTGCGAAGGATGATATGCGTATGTTGGAGGCCAAGGCGGTGGAGATGACGGGCGGCACGTCGCTTGCAAAAGGTGGGAATATTATGTTTGTTAGGGGCGAAACCCAAGGAGATAATCGTGGTGAAAAGGTTACAAATCCGGATGAGATTAACATAGATGATGAAGACGACGACGAGGAAGGGGATGAGAATGATGAAAATGGGGACGGAGATGCGGAAGAACGTGATATTCCCGTTATGAAGCAGGCTATTCCTAATGAAGTGTTTGGTAGTCTGAAAGTGCGTACAAATAAGGGCAGTGATGACGATGATGATTTATAGATTCTAAACATTTTGATGTATTCATTTTGTAAGAATATAGTTATCTGCCTAAAAGTATGAGTTTGTTAATTTGATGTTCCCGCATTAGAACGTTGAATTTTGTGACCTGGGAGCATTTCGCTGACTTGCAGGACGAGATTATCTGCTTGGACGTCTCTACGTCTTCGTGACGTAGTTTACAAATTTCGCTGGACTGGGGAATATCTTTTTCATTCCGATGGTAAATCAACTCTGGCAAGGAGAACACCACCTGAATAAGCGCAGACTTTTTAGAAAGGCTTCCACAGCAATAATTTGTGGTTCGGCGGGCGGAAGTCTGATACCCAGACGGTTTTACTCAACTGGTATTCTATGAATCGACTCCATTAATAACCTATAGCTAACATGGTGCAGAACGCCATGAAACTTTCCTTTGCTCTTTTGGAATCCTCTAACTCTGCCGCGTTTTTTGTGTTATAAAATCCGAATCATTAAACCATGCAAGAATATTTAATCACAAAATAATTTAACAAGACATTTATGAATTCTTCTCCAATGGCTTATTTGTACATCATATGAAATTCTGTGAGTTAAGCAATAAAAAAATAATACATCTAAATGACATAACGAGGCGCGGTGATGAAATGCAAAGAATTGGACACCTGATTGCTTAAATTCACCGAACATGGCACCATCGCGACGTCGTCTTTCTGTATGCCACCAAACATAATAAGTTCCGATTTTCCGTTCACGAAGGTATACAACACAGTCTCGTCGGGCCCATCGCGACACATACCCGAATTTTTCGCAGGCAGCCATGTCACATACGGTTCGGCATCTAACGCATGCGACACATCCAAGACATACATGCCTAATATATTTCTTTTTGGTCGCGACGCCTCTTTTGCATTGAAAATCTTCGCTTTCAAGCGCTCCTCACTCTGCTTCATCTTCTCCTGACGCAACAATCGACGCGCATTCGCCTTCGCCTCCACGTCGACGACTGGATCATTGAATGCGGCCATGCTTAACCGCTTGCCTGGATCTTGTAAACCACTTGGACCTGCTCGATTTTGATCTAAAAGCAGGAGTTGCCCTTTCGCCTCGTCCCCGGCGTTGTTGCGCTTCACGCCTTTTAACGTCCCGCGCCGTCCGTTCACGTTCTCGTCGTGATCGACGACACGATCGGCCATGTCAATACGTCCCTGTCCGCGCTGCGCCGCCTCGGCGCGGTTCTCGCCGCGATGATGTTCACCACCTCGATGCTCCACCGGGGGCGTCCATACTCCGCGACAAATGAACATGAACGGCGTTTGTGCATTCTTCCGTACCTTGCTCATTACGATTAATTTATCTTCGACCTTACAAACGGGATTGCACCAGAGATTCGACGGGGCGTGTTGCGGATTGTGCACTTCTACCTTTATCCACTTCCAGAGATTGCCTTTCATATTAAGTATCCAAATATCGGAGAATAATATCGATGGACCGCCGGATCCGCCCATTATTAGTACATTCTCGTCATCCAAAACTGTTTGTGATTGACCGTAACGCTCTTGAGGTTTTAAATGTCCTGAAAATAGAAATTAGAAAATAGTAGATTGTTTAATTTATAATATACGCCATTTAAAACCACTAGTTTTTTGTAAAAAATAGATAAAAGTATGGATAAAAGGTCCATAATAAAAAGTGGGTCATTTGTGAATATGCCAGTGAGTGACCCGCGGGTCGCGTGTTGCCGATCATCGTGTGATTAGTATCACGAAATTTAAAATATAAATGAAAGATGTGTCGTACCAATTGTTTCTTGTTTATACCAATTCCATGTTTCTAAATTTAACTTCCAAATGTCATTGGTTTTCGTGGAATGCACGACGTTATTTGCACGCTGCAATCCACCAAATATAACCATCCAATTGCCATGTATTGAAACCGAATGTCCTGCAGTTGGTGGTGGTGTCACAACGGTATTCACGCAAGTCCAACGATTCGCTTTAATGTCATACGTGTGAAGTTCGTTGAACAAATGCCAACTTTGGTGCAATGGATAGGAAGGTGGATACGTCCAACCCCCAAATAACACTAAAATATTCACAAAATTTGATGGAAAAAGTTTCCTTTACTTTTAAGATAATTTACCTAAAGAATCCTTATAACAAACCATGGTACTGCAGGCTTTGGGAGATGGATACGTCCCCATTGTCAGAGGTCTTACCCACTGCCTCTTAGACAAGTCTAATCTCCATAGATCATTGAAAGTTGTCATCGAACATGTACACCCACCGAAGACATACATTGAATTGCCATGCACAGCAGCCGAATGTGAATAACGCTTCGTTATAGTCGGTGCCATCGCCGCTGGTGTGATGGTCTCGCACGCAAAGTCGAAGTCATTGATTGCTTTGTTCAAATTCCTCTTCTTTATTTTTATCACATCTGCTCACATGAATGCTAAATGTAATTAGAATGACTCGGCAAGTAATAATACTTACTCTGAACACATCTTCGCCAACGCTTCGAAACCAGCATGCAATCGTGGATATCCTTGTAGGGTGGCAGGAAACCCAGAATGAACTCGATCACTTCATCAGGAAGGTCCTCCAGGCTAAGAGGGCCTTTTTCGCGTTCTCCAACAGCACCCGGTTCGGACATCTTCAACTTTGCACTGAACGAAACTCAGGAGTTTGTTGTGACTCTACACTGAAATGCACATTTTATGACTGTTAATTTATGATCCTATTTTTTACACTCTGAAACAAGATTGTTTGGGTTTTCTCGATGAAAGTGAGCGTGTTTATGTGCGTGGAATGTCAACCGATGTCGATCGTTTATAAAATATATTCGAATATGTGAGTGGAACAGAAAGGAGACTTGTACTATGATCTTTTTCCTCTACCAACAATTTTCATTCAAGAATTCTAGATCATATATAACAGAACGTTCAAGTAAATCATACAAATCGAAAAAAGCACTTTACTTTGAAGTAAAAATAGAAAACACATAAAATTCAACACGAACATGAATTCTCTGAATTCACTTTGAACATGAATTTCCAATGATATGGAATTCAATCTTCTACTCTACAAGATGAACAAGTCCCAATACTTTTCGTATCTATATGACTCAAAGAAAAATACCAGTTGTCAAACTGACGTATGACACCGCGAGTTTTGAATTCAATTAACAATCCTAATCGCCGGCAATTAATTAATAATGCACATGTGATCTTCTATGTTGTGATAGAAAGTGATTGTCACGTGAAACTACATTAACAATCGTCGAGTACAATCACTCTATTCATCGCAGTGCAACCTAACCTCAAACGCATGAAACAATTCGTAAATAACAACAACAAAAATCGGGTGCGCGAAACAATCGAGCAATGTCGTTGCTAGTGCATTTAAATCCAGTCGTCGAGCAAATCAAGCATTTAAAACAGGTGTTGCCATATAGTGTAAACTTATCCACCACACAGAAGGTACACCGACAAATTATACTAATTCAGCGAGTCATTCTAATTAGGATTACTGCCAAAATAGTGACAGCAATTTTCAACTGCAATTTGTTTTCCTCACGTGTAAAATGTGTTATGCTTGTTTCTAGGTGGTTGTTGTCTCTGTAACTGCAAGCGTTGCTTTGCTAAGTGTTTTGGCCAGGTACATGAGGCGTAAAAAGCAAACTGTTGATCCCAAAACATTTCGAAGGCCATTGGGGAAAAGATCAAGGGCATCGGGAGTTAGAAGTCCAAACACAGGTGTGTTGAATGCTATTTATTCACTTTAAAACCCATCAAAAATGTCCAGCTTATTATTCTAGAAAATAGCAATAGTGATTACATAATTCAGTTGTTCTGCATTGATTCAGTTTAACTGCTAATTTTAGTCATTCTATTTGTTTTATACCTTATTATTTCATTTTCATTATTTTATATTCCTTAATTCCTAGTCATATTGATTTCAACATTATATTTATCTAATACTTTGTCAGTTTTTACTAATTAGTTTGTTATAATTATTGGATAATAAGTTGGAATTTCAATTACCCATTTTATGAGGGTGGATTTCATAAATTGTTAAAACTAATATCTTATTATATATGGGGGAGGGTTTACTCAAAAATTTTAGGTGTATGTTTGGTTGCATACGTTAATATAACGATTTCTATTTTTTTTAATTTATTAAATATACAGAATAATGAAGATGTTTCCTATTTCTTTATATATAGATTTAATAAGTACCGCAAGCAGTGGGCGACGAAGCAACACTCAGAGTAATTTTAGTGAAAGACGTGTGCGACATGATTCAATTTTGGGAGTTGTTGCGAGCGAACGAGCATCTATTGCGTCTGGAAGTTTGGCAAGTGGTACGCTAATTATTCCGGAGGATGGAGAAAATGCGAAGTTGACGCCTCAGCAGTTGGGTGTTATGGGTAAGTAATTTTATATATAATCTAATTAGAGAATATGCGAGTTTGGTTGCCTAAAATAAAATCATATTTATAACCTGCTCGCACACCTTCGAGTATCGGCTCGTTGGTCTAGGGGTATGATTTTCGCTTAGGGTGCGAGAGGTCCCGGGTTCAAATCCCGGACGAGCCCG
>WSZQ02065656.1:7983-25811 GCA_019419845.2 Weissflogia rhopalogaster
GGTAACGCACCTGGTCCGATCAGGGAACTTAAACGTCCCAGAAACGTAAAGATCAAATAACTGAGGTTAGATTTCACGCCTCGCAATACTTTTCTTACAAGAACTAATTTTAAATTATTTAAATATTTAAGTACATCCAATGATGTTTTGAAGAAAAGTGTTGAATTTGTTAAAAATCATATGAAGGCAGATACTCTAATAATTTTTAGTTTTCTTCAAGTGATAACCATATTATTAGTGGTGAACCAAGCCAGCAGCCGATGTTTGCCGAGTGAGTAGAGCGCCCGGTCCCATCAAGGCAATTAAACGTCACAGAAAAGCTAAAAGTTAAGTCGATAAATGGCTTTTAGCTTTTCAGGGACGTCTAGGAAATACTTCGTGACATAAAATAAGGAATTTGTTTAATATCAAACGAAGGCTAATAGTATAATCATTTCGAGTCTGTGGTAGCCAGGTAATCAAGGCTGCTCCCCTTGTATGCATCAAAGTAAGTGCACTCGGTCCGATGAAAGTACTTAAATGACGCAGAAAAACCAAAATCTGACGAACAACTATCTTTGAGATTACCCCAGCTATAAATTCGTAGGTAAAATAAAATGTTTAACATTCCCTGCGCTCAAGGACATTCAGAAAAGATTTACTTAGGAATAATATACTTCTAAACACAATCTTGTTAAAACTAAATGAATTTCCTTGCAGACCGTCTGAAAGCATACTTTCAAACCAATTCAACACAATATTATTCTTACATCCATAACCCATCCTTCTTTACTTCCTTAAACAAACACAACCCATTTTTCCAACATCAACCAGAGGTTTCGCAACACCGGAAGAAGATTAATAGAAGCGAAATGAACAAATATATGATGAAGGAATGCAAACGGCCGGAAAGAAGGCGAAATAAACCAAGTATAATTAATTAATTGTTTGGTCAATCAGTGGCAGTTCCCCTCGAGTGGCTGTGTAATAAATTAATGGACGCTGCGGCCGGCCCTTACACTGTAGCCCGCACCAGTGTGCGTGCGTGCAGGAGCGGGTGCTGAGGAGTGGGCCGGCCGTCTCTGCTACCGAATGGCGTCGGCTGCTGTAGTTCAGCCGCCCCCTGGGTGAAAGGCGACGTGACGTCCGCCAGCCGGACGGACTCGGGGACGCACATCAGGAACCCATTAACGAACTTAACTTTGCTCCAACTCCAAGTCCAACTCCACGACCATGGACAATAGATAATCTTTTTTTTTGTTGGGATAGTCCAACCCTCTTTCATAAGACGTTAATTTCTAAGTAACTAGGCTACTTCTAAGAATATCTGTTTGTGTATATCTTTGGAAATGTTATAGACACATTGGTTTTGGGGTGTTTTAGGGAGTATTTAGATTTTTTGAGATTATAATATCATTACTTATTTTGGCATTATTACATCACTTATTTTCATATTAATAGATGGCGTCAGGAGTGTCTATTTTTAACTTTGTTTCTGGCGCCACCTCTCGGAGAAAGTTGGTAATAAAAGTACCGACTTCTAGCGGCATATTTAGAAACTTCAGTTCTCAATTAGGATTGAACATGGCACCATCAAACGGAATCACTTACAATTTTCGTTAGTGGAGGCGCCGTCTTGCGATGAAAAATGTAAATTCTCGTTTTACAGCAGCATGTTTCGTTTTTCCATCAACCGGCTGAATTTTGAACTTTCCTCTTGAATGTGAAATATTTTAATACACCCTGAAAATAACTCATACAGTAATGGAATTTCCAGGATTATACTTTTTATAAAATTTCATCAGAAGTGGAATAAAACCACCTCTAAATATGTATAAATCAGCATGAGAATATAATAAATATATCCACTTAGAATATTATTGCAAATTCGTGTGGGACAAGACCAAGGCTGTATTAGTGCGTAAACAGACCTTAATTTCTAGGTAACTAGGAAATTTCTAAGAATATTCGTAGATAAATCACGTGGAAATGTTATGGAAACATTGATTTTGGGGTGTGTCTTGGGGTTTGTAGCATATTTGGCATTTATAGTCATCATTTTTTACCTCCTAGTAGAGATCACTAGGAATGTTTATTTTAATTTTATCAGTGGTCGAGAAAGTTGGAAATATATATGACATTTAGTAGGATATTTGGTAGGAGGCGCAATCAAGCGGAATTAGTAAAAACTGAAATAGTAAGTGCCATCTCGTATTGAAAATTCTCATTCTCAAGAAAACGCTTCTTCATTTTTTCGGGGAGCTATTTACCAATTTACTGAATTTAGAACACACGCTCTCAATGCGGGATGCACACAGAAAATAACTCTTATCAGTATTAGACTTTCCAGGATAATACATTTTATAAAATTTCATCAGAAGTGGACTAAAACCACCCCTAAATATTTATAAAACGGCATAAGAATATAAAGAACATATCCACTTTGAATATTATTGAAAATTCGTGTGGGACAAGACAAAAGCTGTATTTTGCGTACAAAAAACGTCATTGAATAATCAACCCACCGCCGGCGTGGAATCGCGCCGATTCCATACGAATTTCAGTGAAATTCAACGCCACCGCATTCAAACACGAAAAAGGTGCACGTGACGCCATTGTTCGCGGCGCATTGTCGACGCCATTGTTTTACGCGCTGCTCATACTTTCGTCCATTATTTTCATTTTTCATGCAGCGTGGGCGCGCTTCATGTCCTCGCCGAGTGCAATCAACACAATCAACAACAATCAGCGGGGGAGGTGGCTTCGATTCCAGGTTCGGCGTTGAAAAAGGACACCTCCTACCCTTTCCCGTTTTTACCCCTACATTTTTAACTAAACCTCGGGGGAATGACTGTTCCAAACTACCACAACAGCCCCTAGCTCCTCTCCTAACGCGCTTGCAATGAATGCAATGCACATCGGTACGCACAAAAAAGAGTGCAACGGATTTCTACCAACTGCCATGTTTGTTGATTCGTGTCTAGTTTATATGCCATGCGCGTATAACACGTCCATCATTCGATTAAAAGCGTACATGATTGTGTTCTACCTCCAAATTACAACTGTATGAATGAATATTGTAGACAATGCGTAATACACTGTTGTAAAAAAAGTATGTCCGGAGGGGCAGGATTTGGAAAAATGTAGAATATTTTCTACTATGGATATGTTTCATGGAGATTTCAGTGTACTGAGTGTTGCTAACGAAATTCCTGAGCGTTGAAGAGTTAAAGAGTATATGAATCTTTAAAAGGACGTGTAAAGAATAAGAAAAGGCGTTTTATCAACTGCAAAAGTCGATTCTGAATTAAATTTCGTTGATGCACATTGCACATCCATGTTTGTACTTATCGAAATCAATCCAGTATTCTTAAATTAAACATAAATCTATCGAACATTGCGGTTATCCCCCATAAAACTGTGGAAACCCAGAATTTTCATAGGAATCATTGTTTTTGTGTTCCCTTAGAATATTTAGAAAATTTATACATTTATCTTCCATGTACACGCTTCAAGAATTTCATTGTCCACTTGAAATCCCTGAGGGTAGAAAGGGTTAAAGAGTATGAAGAGCTCTAAAAAGTCTGGTAAATGGAAGTCGTTATACCAACGTTTGCAGTTGAAATATAGTTCTTCAAGAAAATAGCGTCATTGCACTTTGCACATCCACGTTTGCAGCTGACGAAATTGATCTGCCTATCTAGCTAAAATGAGGTTAACCCCCGTACAACTGTAGAAACACCGAATTCTTTTAAGAATCAATGTTTTTAAGGGTTCTTTAAAAATATTTGGGAAATATAGAAAATTATTTGGCATGGACATATTTCAAGGATTTTAGCGTCTAATCGAAATCCATTTGAATAGAAAAGTTTAAAGTGTATGTAGACCTCTAAATAAACTTGTAAAGGAAAGGGAGGAACTGCAAGCATCGATTCTCAAGAAAATGACATCGATGCACTTTAAACATTGCAAATCCACTTTTGCACTTTATCAAAATTGATCTGGTATCATTAAATAACATTTCAACCTAGCTGAGATAGAGGTTAACCCTGATAAAACCGTACAAACAATAAACTTTCTTAGGAATCAATGTTTTTAGGCTCCCTTAAAAATAGTTGGAAAATAGAGAAAATGATCTGCCGTGCATACCATTCAAGAATTTTATTATCCTGTCAAAATTTCTGAGAGTACAAAAGGATTGAAGTTATAAAAAAGGAAAAGGACAATCGTTATACCATCTTGCAAACTTCGGTCCTCAACAAAATAGCATCGTTGCTATCATTAAATAAAACATCAACCTATCTAAAATTGAGGTTAACCTAAAAACAGTAGAAACACCTTTTTTTAGAAATCAATCCTTACAATTTACCTTTTCCACCTTCTCCTCCCAAAAAAGATGACAAAGAAATTTTATTAAAATCGGATAATGAATATGCATCTGTAGAATAAAATGTTAGCAAGCTTGAGAATGAATTCACCTTGTGGCGCATTGCGGTACGCTCACCGCAGCGACGCTAAAGTCACCTCATTCTCCCACCTCCGGCGCCTCCGCCAACACAATCCGTACCGGCACCTCCACCATCCTAATTCACCCTTGACTTTCTCGCTACATTCATTCGACTACAACCATAACTCCTACTCGCTTTTACATTGTACAGCTCTGTACAACTTTTCTTTGCTCTTAGGAACACGTCGATGCTTTACGATCATATTGTTTTTTCTCACCATCATAAAATCGAAGTTGATTTCGTGTATTCCGACGTTTTCTCCGCGCTCAGAGCTTACGACTTTTTCCAGGCGTCTTCGTCACCGTAAGCAAAGAGTAAATAAAAGTATGTTTGTTGAGGCATTTCGAGCAGATGCATCTCAACTATCTGACTATCTTGTTGCGCGAGCCTGCAGTGAGAATGCAAATCCTTTAACAAACTTTATCATCTATTACATCGGTTTTAAATTGTAAATGTTTACTTTTCAGTGTAAAGAAAAGTCTTTTAACAATGCAATTCGTGAATATAGCCTTCTATTCCTGATTTTTCAAATTTTAAAGTTGAAGATTCTTTGAAAATTAAACTAAAAACTGAAAATCAGAATAAAATTGTAGTAAACCGTGCAAATATTGCAAGACAACATAGGAATACAATTTCTACAGGTAAATAATCATTATTTATGTTGGCTTGTAAAATAGATGATAGTTGGCGTTCTTGGAGTGTAATTTCAAAAGTTACCACTCGTGGTAAACGAACAACTATCCAAGTATTTGCTGAACTTGCAGCTGCAAACTGGTAAACAATTATTGACGTTGACATTTCGGGGTTTGCTGCGGTTTCGCCGGCGTTGGCAAACTTAGCATAGTTCACTGTTGTATAACTAGATAAATCATCTATTTACAAAACATCCATAGGCTAGAAAACTTCATAAAACAACATTTTTTACTCTTTGTAGATATTTCTTCTTATTGAGATTCCTTCAATGGGAATTTTTGAAACTTTTCAAGAAGTTATTGAAAATTTGCAATTATATTTTTGAATGCAAATAATTTCCGAAATACCTTAGCTACGTACACAATATTGTGAAACGTGTAAGTTTGTTAATCTCTCTTTAATTTATCGTTTATTTCCTTTTAAAAACGTTCATAGTTTGATGACAATCTTAATAGAAACTTGAGGAAACATCAATGAAATCGTAGTACTTTGTAATTGTTTAAATGTCAAAAATTCTCATAAATTCATGAATTTCAGGAAAGAGCAAAACTTTGAAATTGACTTAAAAAGGAACGGAATATTTATAAAACGTACTAAACATAACCGAATTGATGCCCATTTTTACTATTATTAACGAAAATGTAACACAGTCTTTTTAGAAAATTCTTAAAAATTCATTTGTAAATCATATCATCTAAAATACAGTCTCAAAACAAAAAATTGCTATCTCCAAGCAGTATTATTAATCTCCCGAGCACAAATCAATAATTCATCGACTTTTTGCTGGCTCTGAAGCTATCACAAACCATTAATAGAAGCAGCGTACGATATAATTAATTAAAAGCCACAGAATGACCTGTCACGCGTTTATGATATGAATAATGGAAGACAAAACGAGGTACAAAGCGGTCCTCGAGGCGACCAAGCGGGCGGTTTTCATCCAAACCCACCCTGCCAAAAGCCCCTGGTAGAGAAAATAAGAACTCGAAAAAAACCTCGGAACGCGCGGCCGGAAAAATATTAAATTGTGTAACGGTCAGCATGCGCGCTTGAGAAAAAAGCGCAGCCGAACAAAAACCAGCTGGGCCGTCACGCGGTGAATTTCCGAAACTATATTCCTCATACAGACCCATACCCGCCTACCGAACCGACCGACCGCCCCCCGGCACGCGTTGTCGCTGTGCATGAAAATGGAAGAATAGCAGCTCAGCAGCCAAACAGCGAATGATGGAGTAAAGGGCTGTTTGAAAGGAAGGGATGATGGAATATGATGGTCCGACCAACATAACGGGGGTGGCCCCTGCAGGAATAGCAGCAGGAGTACGGAGAAAAAGTGAGCGGGGAGGCCGAGCGCATTACATGCGTCGCATCCACATACCTTTTACTCCGTGCTAGATATACTAGGGCTTTATCCTGTGGACGAAAAAAAGGGTGGCGAGTTTCTTTTTTTACTGCGGACATATTGTCTGCTTGGTTTGAGGAAAAAGTACGTTTTTGGATAATAGAATTTTGGCGTTTGTTTGTTTGTTTTTATAGAAGTAGGTTTATTTGTGATTTAATGAATTTTATTAAGACTTTATTATGTTATAAATTCTTTTAAAATTATTCATTGTTTTTAAAAACTTTAGATGGGTTATTTCTAGATGTAATTCAAGACGTGTGTTTATATAGATTTTAAGACCTCCCCCACTCTTTTACTTTTCGGGTTTTGTTCATTTAGTCTTAACGAGATGTCGTCACAAGGATGTTTTGTACATTTGAAATTAGTAAATTTCGCTTAATGTTAGAACATAACTAAAAATGTACTATCTTGGGTATTATATTATTAGTAACTTTGAATTTTAATGATGGTATAACAAAATAAAACGGAGAATTAAATGAAATATGTTTTCTCCATACATTATGTAAAGACGACGGGATTAAGACTAAGTCTTGAGAATGTATAGGTTCTTGTAACGCGACGAGTGTAATTATACGAGTTTTTGTCGCTTAAGCTGCTACTGATGCTGCTGATGACGAAGCAGTATTATAAGGTCTTCCTCTTCCTCCTCCTCTTTCTCCTTCTCCTCCTCCTCGCCGCCTTCCTTATCCTCAACCAGACGTCTCTAACGTCTTTACCGTCTCTAGCGTCTTTACCACCTATACCGCTTACACTACAACCACCGTCTTCCAAGCCACTGGTGCCTCTCTATTGCCACCTTTTCGCCCACCGCCTGCCGCCAACCAACGTCCTCATCTGGGTCTTAAAACACTGCACTTCTTAGGCAATGCGGATGCTGGTTTTGGCGGCGGCAGCAGCTGAGTAAGCTGTACACAAGTCGCTGCCGCAAACCGACATTCTCCTGCGCCACGCACCACCACCACTACCGACAACCCAGTCTCTCACACTGTGCACGGTCTAACACTTGCCAAGATGCGCGTATGGCAGATAGCGATTTTATGAACGGATTTATGGCGGATTTGCTTAATCTGTGTACACAGTAGTCGCAGATACCACACAGCGAATGCTGTATGCGAAAGGGGTGGCTAAACAGAGAGGTGGTTGGCTACGGCATAGCGTTTGGAACGGGGGTGGCAAAGTTCTTTATGCTGTACCTTTGGTTCAGCTTGGATGTTTAGTGTTGGAGTTTGGTTAGGAGCAATTCAATGAGTAGGAAATGCATTCACCGCAAATATACAGTATAGATTCTGGTGCTTAGAGAAGATTTGAATTAAGTATTTTGCAATTTTGAGTTAATTTCTATAATACATACGAAATTAACACATTTTAAATGTTTTATTTCAAATTTGGATAATTATCAAAGATAATTACTACATTTATTAAATTTATAATTAAAATTTGTTGGATATTTTTAAACCTAAATTAATAATGTTTATAAAACAACAAACATATCATTAAAAAGCCAATTTTATAGGCTTTAAAATATTGTATAACAATATTGGGGTATTCTACGACATCCTATAACTATGGAGTGTTAAGTTAGAAAGGCTTTAAAAATAAATCATATCAAAATATATTCTGAAAGCATTTAATTTCCTGTATCCTTCAAAGTATCTGGGGTATTTGCAGGAGACATTCGAAAACGCTAGATTATAGTGCATTAAATGATAATAGTTATATGTAGTCATGTAACATTCATTCGTTCTGACACAATAATTTTTTAAACCTTTCTCAATAATTTTTGCTGGTATCCTGGAATCCATGCACCTACACTTTTAAAACACAATAACTCCAAAACAATTTAAACAAAACTAATTGTTTTTTTTTTACACAGCCATAGTCTGATAAAACAGAGATAATCTAGTTTATATTTCAACAGTTTATCTATAATAGAGTTGTTATAATTTCTTACTAAACAGAGAAGAACTGGAAATGAACACGAATTATTTTCTGAAAAAAAGAATTATTTTCTGAAAAAAAGATTAATATATGATAGAAACTATATGTAATTTTGTAATCAAATTTTCAAGCAATAATAGTTTAACAAATACTTAAACTTGTGCAGTTTCACAATTTAGATTCATTCCATATTTAGTTAGATTATCAGAGATACTAGATGTATTTTTTAAAATGTTGATTTGAATTTGTTGGAGGTTTTTAAACCTGTTTTTATATCGTTAATAATTACCAAAGTAAATATGTTGAAAATACATGAATATCATAATTGGAAAGACAATTTTATAGGCTTTCATGATATCTAGCTCATTATGTAATCAATGTACGACATCTACAGTTATATGTTAAATTATTGTTAAAGAAAAGTAAAAGATATCGAATGGTTTAAAATTATTTAAAATATTTAATTTACTATATTCATCGAAGCTTTTGAAATATTTGCATGAAACTTTTAAGATAAAAGTTGAAGTATATTCAATAATTGTTATATATAATCATGTTTCATTCATTTGTATTGACTGAATAATTCTCTAAACCTTTCCAAATAGTATTGTTGCTATGATACGTTTAGATTTAAATCGTGAATACTCGAAAAATATTTAAGCAAAAGTAAATATGTTTGACAATGTTATAGACTGATAAATTAGAGGTAAATTACTTTTTACTTGAAAGATCTAGGATTATTAGTTTTCCCTTAATCTATATTAAACACTTCTCTTTTAAGAGAAAAAAATAAAATGACCACACCTGTAATATCAATACATGCATTATACTTGATAAATTGTAAATATTTCCCAAACTATGATAGGTATAAATGTAATTTCGTTGTTACTAGAAGGATACTTTTATGCACTTTAAAATGTTATATCGAAAATAGTGATGGCCTTATTATAACGAAAATTACAGGGTCCTTAAATGCATCTTCCAATACATTGGTCTACGTGTCTTTTCGCGGGTTCTTATACTTCCCCCACTCCTGCCTCGCTATTTACTTGACTTATTACTCCATGAGATGCCGCCATATGAAAAAGGAAAGTCAACTTTCATTACATTGTAACTACTCCTATGAAACTAAAAAAATCTAGGTATTTTAATTTCAGTAGATTGGAAACTAAAACATTAAAAAATATAAAATATGCGTCCACGTTTAAAACTAAAAAAACAAAACCTCCTCGAACAAAAAACTGTTTTTCTTGTGGATTTGCGTTGGCATATCGTGCAACCCGGGCGTACCGTAACCGTCTTAGCCCTTTCCTCTTCCGTTCCTCCTGCGTCTTCCTTTCTTCCTTCGGGAGAGAGCCGACTTAGTTTGTGCTGGCGGCAGGGGCTTAGAGGCGCTCATTGTCTTCCTTGTCGGCGGCTTCATTACGAACCACGGCGAATAGCGACCTCGTAAAATGCTTATGATATGGATATGGCAAGCAGAACGAGACGAGAGCGGATTAACTGACTGAGGGCTTCCTCCAGCCGGCTAATTTAGATTACATTATCCAGCCCATAACTTATGGTTTTCATTTTCATTCCTCAACTATTCCCCCCACGTCGGTATCCGGCGCCCGCACTGATACCTTCGTACTTTCAGCTGCAAATCTTTCCACGATTTTCTCTCATTTTCTAATCATTTTGTGGCTGAAACTTGTTGGAACTTTGATATCTTTGAAATAAAAAAAATGTGGAATGAAATAGCATTTTAATCTTTGAATATTCTATACAGAACTTTATTTAGGAATGACAGAGTTATACAGTTATAATAAAGGGCCAGTGAGTGTTTTCCCAGATTCTAGTACTTCCCCCACTTCATTAGGTTGGTTTATTTACAATTTAGCGCTCTGGTAAGAGATGGCACGACTTGTACATCTTCATTCTTTTATAATAGTATCAAAATTAGATAAAGTAATAGAAACTAAAATGAACTGTTTAATCACATATGATTATGTTACAAATTTGAAGAACTTTCGTAACCTTAAAAAACATTTAATATTTCTGTATATTAATTATTGGTCCCGGCTTATAGAAAACCTGGGTCAATAATAATTCAGTGAGATATAGTGCTTTAGCTGGTTCTGGTACTTCCACCCCACTTCTAAGGGATTGATTTTAAATAATGTCAGAAGATTGCGTCCCAGGTGGAAACGTAATAACCCTCTGCGACAATTTCAAAAGAAACTGCAAATCTTTCCACGATTTTCTCTCATTCTCTAATAATTTTGTGATTGACACTAGTTGGAACTTGGGTACATTCGAAAAGAAAAAAGATATAGAATGAAATTGTATTTTAATCCTGGAATATTATATTTTTGTTGAGGATATTCAGGCTTATAATGCAGTGCGAGTGAGTGTTTTCCCAGATTCTAGTCCTTCCCCTACTCCAATAGGTTGGTTTATTTACAATTTAGAATGCTGCCAAGAGATGGCACGACTTGTTCATATTCTAAATTATTTTATATTAGTGTCAAAATTAGAGAATGTAATAGAAAGTACAATGAACTTCAGTTTGCTTCCATTTTCTAATACTTTATGGTTAAAAATATGAGGAAATTTCATAACTTTAAAGATTAAAATGCGAACAAAACATATAACATTCCTGTAAATTTATTACGTGGCCCAGGCTTATATAAAACCTGTGTCATAGAATAATAGGCCAATGAAATTTAGTGCTTTCGCTAGTTCTAATATTTCCTCCACATAACTTTCTTGGTCAATTTTAAAATCAGATAAAGTTCTAGGGTTCTAAAATCAGTTCTCTGATTTTTGACAACTTCTAATAATAACTGATTCATCAAAAATATTAAACATTAAAGTAATTTTTCGTTTTTATGCAGACCATTAGGTAATCAAAGTCTTCAAGTGACCGAATGAGTGATTTCGCCGGTTCTAGTACTTCCCCCACTCTTTGTTGATTCCCCCTTACGTAGTTGATTTATTACTCCGTCACGAGATGACGCCACTAGTCCATACTTTAAAATATCCCATATAAACTTAAAAATATATAGAAAACTCTCAAAAATTCTCATATTCTCGAATCATATGCCATTTATGATTAATCTTTCTTGATATTGTCCCTTATATAATTCATAATCCTTAACTAATTTTAAAATACAATAAATAAAGAAATCTATAAACTTTCCGCAATTCCCCCCCTTTAAAATCATTTGAACTAAAAATGTGTTAAAAAATAAATAACCCAACAGAATCGAGGTGAATGAAATCGGAAACGAACAAACCTAACTACACTTTAAATCGTTTTAAATCACCCGCGCGAAAAAAAAGCAGCGGGGTAAAAGCCAGTGTAACGAAATCAAGAAAATACGTAAACACTACGGGCGAGCCTGCGCGGCCAGCACTAAAGTAGAATTTATTTCCGAATTGAAAACAAACAATTGGCTAATAGTCGGATTACCGAGATTCGCTTTATCTTAATCCGGCCGGTATTTACGACTGACGTAGGTGTGCACCCACACGGACGACAATAAAACGCACAGCATCCAAGGGGAGGCGAATCGACGAACAAAAAAAATTTGGCCGAGTTTCGGTTGACCGAACCCCGTTGAAGAAAAAGAAGCAAAAAAAAATACGTCGATAACTTTTTCGCTTCTGTAAACTAGCCCGTGGGAAACCTGGTATACAAAACACGACAATGAAATTCGAGCTAAAAAAGAAACGTACTCTATTTTTTGTCAACCTTTAAGAGAGGAAAGGAATTTCCAAGAAAAAAAAGTGGTAGAAAATCAATTTTCATGCAAAAATTTGGCTCAAAAGAGAGAAAAAAATTGTTAGAAAATAAAAGAAATGTATTCATCGCTGCGGTAGAGTCGCTACACTAGTTCACGAACTTCCCTCACTCCGCTATCCACTCGCTACTTTGATAGTTGCTTAGTTAAACTCCTACTAGATGGCGCCAGATTTATATTTAAAAAAAAAATTATTATAATTTATAAAACAATCAATGAAAATTAAATTACAAAATACCCAAATATGTGTGCTGTGCTGCTGGGTGGCTGCGTTAATATTGCGTTAATTCATGTGGTTCAAAAGAGAAAACTTGTTAGAAAATAAAAGAAATGTATTAATCATTGCCGTAGAGTCGCTTCACTAGTTCTCGAACTTCCCCCACTCACTACTTCCATGGTTGTTTAGTTAAACTCCTACTAGATGGCGCCACATTTATATTTTTATAATCGTCAATATTATAATTTTTAAAACAACCAATGAAAATTAAATTACAAAATACCTAAATGCAAAATAATAAAAGTTAGGCAACTCAAATAGGTATAAATTAAATTTAATTACTCTGCGGTAAATATGTCTGCTGTGCTGCTGAGTGGGTTTATTATTTTTGATTGTTGATTTCGCATATTAAAATATTACGCGTCGCGATGCTGTTGGTCTGGGGAAATTCAAAGTCGCCGAATGTAATTTACGAAATTCATTAAAGTTAATTAAATCCAACAAAAATCAACACGCTCACACGCGCGCCTGCACACGCCTGATAGATACAACGCACTCACGCTTTCGTGATACGCTCGGCCGGGTTGTGACCGTAATTCGATTGCACTCCGTAAACGGATTTGTGCGAAAGCACTGAACTGAATTCGATTTGCGCGTTTTTGATATGTTTTGCATTCGCGCGAATGCGTAGACATTTCTATGGAATAATATTATTTCGCGCCAAATTTAGTTCATTAAAGTAATTTGTTTGACATTTATATAATTAACTACTATGTAATTTATTTTATTTTATTGTTTATAAATGTATATTTTATATCTTAAAAATAAAAATCAATGAATAAGTAGACTAGATCAGTTTTTACCTTTGAAAAAGGATGCTTAGAAGTGAGAGTGTGTTTTATCAGGTTCTAGTGCTTCCCCCACTCCTCTACTGAGGTTTATTGCTACTCATACGAGATTACGAGATGTCGTCACTACACGTGAAAACATTGATGATCGAAATTTGTAATTTTGGGAGAGTTTAGAGCTAATTTTTGGTACAAGTGGTTTTATTCACATTATCGGATCAAAACTGGTATTAGAGTAATCGATTTTCAGCAACAATACGCTTTGAGCTGGTGAATTCAACAGATTGGCTTATTGTAGCTGATAAGCGGGATATAATAGCGGTGCGTTGAGTTAATTAGCCGCTCGACAGATGATCGTTTTTACGCTGCTGCTGGTAATCGCATTAAATGGATTCGAAAAGTGAGCACAGCGTTGTGTACTTGTAATTGGTGCAAAATTCGGGATCCTATAATTTAAATTCCTGCATTTTGTAGTAATACAATCTAAAGTTTAAATAAATGTAACAAATTATAAGCCAGATCAAGTCAACAAATTAACGATTTGTTATTAATTAAATTAATAAATATAAAATAACGCTGTGTTTTTACTGTAAAAATTTGGAGGTCACTTAAGTTAAGAGTGTTTTGGCTGCTTCAAGAACGTCCCCCACTCCTGTTATTGGATTTATAAGTCATAGAGAAACCACGAGATGGCCATAGGTGTAATCAGAGATGGGTATGTCTATGATAAATGTGTTTCTGACTATGCAGAAACAGATATTCCTTCTGCGAAGGTTATGTAAGATACTAATTGTAGAGTTACATATTCTACATTCATCCTAATTTTAAAATAATCAATTTCTACATTTTTGGTCCTTAGAAATGCAGAACACTGAAGGTGAATCAAGATTAGAAAGTTAAAGAGTACTAGTACATCACTACTCCTAATTTAATTCTTTGACTTATCAATACATCGAAATACATTTTGGAAAATATATACCACAAAAATAATTGTAAAATCTGATATACATTTTCAGACAGTTAAATTAACGAAATTTTAAAGCAAATTTACATTTAAAAAAACATATTTTTATGTTAGATATATTTCCTCTTCAGGAAATGAATCATTTTTTTTAATTTACGGTCCATAGGAGTATTTGCAGGTTCTATACCTTCCCACACTCCTAGGCAATTGACTCATAACGATGTCATGAGATGGCAAGACGTGTACAATTTAAACACGAATACACATATTTGTTCACTTCCTGAGTCGCCTGTTTATAATTCAGGGTCAAAGATGGTGTTAGCTGATTCTAGTACTTCCCCCACTCCTAGGTTAGAATAGCTAAGTCTCTATGTTGTCACAAGATGGTGCGGAGTGTCTCAATAATACGAACGTAGACATAAATAGACAAACATTCTTGAAGTTTCCCGTAAAGTTTGATATTAATGTTTACATTTAAATTATTCTAGTAACCAGTTAAATCGTGAATTAATTAAAAAGGAAATTAATAAAGAATATTTGTTCGTTTTTTTAAGAAGAGAATGATTACAGGTTCTAATACTTCACCCACTCCTAAGTTTAGGCCGTCTTTACGGAGTTATACACGGACTTTAAGAAATACTAAATTAATGCATATGAAATAAAATCTTATAGAGACTTATAGAGACTGGGGGAAGTTGGTTTTGTAAATATTTCTGTCCTCTGTTCATAAATTACTTAAGGAATTATTTAGCTAATAATATTATAAATTTTTAGACGTAGAATCGTAGAATCATACATCATTCGCAAAGAGAGGGTCCACAGGTTCTAGTACTTCCCCCACTACACCTTTAAGTCTCGTTATTGCGACGAGATGGCGTAACTATACTTCAAAAACATCTGACTCAATTTCAAAATTCTCGGACTTTCTTGGGAACCTTCAATTGATTATAATAATTATAATATAAGTATGCTTGGTTAATATATTAGATATATTAACCAAGCAACAAATTAATAAATTATAACACTCCCCTTTGCTTGAAAATAACGTTCAAGTTCACATTAATACAAAAGCTATAAAAGTAGGGGAAATCAGTGAAAGAGAATATGAGAACTTTACCTACAAAGATTATGTGTAAAAGTTGACAAACTCACCGAAGAAAAAGAGGGGGAAGTTCTAGAACCAACGAAAACATACTACATGGCTAAAAGTCCAATTTTACTTAAAATACGTGCCGTCATCTGGTGATTGTCGAATAGAACTTATTATTTAAAATTATTGAGCTATTAAAGTACTAGAAACATTTGTAACGCCTTCATAATTCATAAATTAATTAACACAGAAATTAATTACTCGTTTTTATTAACTTTCCCTCCCATATTACATTCAATTTCTCATTACTTCAAAACATAAACGTCTACAACTAGAATATTAGAGAATATTAGCGAAAGAGGATATTAGAACAATACCGGGGAAGGTATTTTGTAGACTCCAGGTCTACGGGCATAATGAATAAACCGTCAAAATTTGACAGCACTCTCTAATTCCACACAGAAGACCACGAGGCCCCCGGCCAAATTTCACCAAAATTCCCCCCTGAAAATTCGCGCAACTCGAAAATGAGGCACGTATCGAGCCCAATATATGTACGAATAACAATACACAATACGAACGAACACTAGGAACCGAGTAGTCGGGGGTGGTGCGGCGTAAGCGTCGCTGATAGATATAAATTGTTTTGTGTGGCGGGGCGTAGCAGAAGTTGATTGCTCATTTGGCGGCGCATTGTTGCCACCACCCTAGCCCAGCCAGTGTGTGGGTATAATAATTTTCTTCTGCCTTCGCAGCTCGTTGTTCACATCCCACATCCTCGTATGTATAAATATACCTTCGCCCATATCCCCAACAATTTCCACATTCCCGAAACCATATATAGATATAGATATATGTAGGTATGTGCGCCAAAAGTCAACTCATCCAATTATTATTGCGTTCTAATTAACTGCGATTGCGTGTTGGCACAATTTCATTCTAATAATATTTATATTTTTATTATTTTCAACGTAGAACAGAATTAATATTTGTTAAAATGATGCGATGATTTATTCATAGTTTCTGAAATGATTTTAAAGTGTTTTCGAAGGTTCTTGGTCTTCCCCCACTAAATAGAAGTTTCATGAGACAACCAATAGGTGACGTCAGTTGTATTTAGTTGGAAAGAACGTGTAGTAAGTTTTCAAAGGTTCTAAGACTTAAAATTTGCATCGTTCTCATTTTCAAGTCTCAGGTGGGATATCTGACAGTATAGTATGTTTTCGTGATTCTAATACTTCCCCCACTCTTTCTCCAGCGTATTCAGTTGACGCTCAATAGATGGCGATATATGATTTTCTTCAAACTTCTGATATATGATTTTTTTCAAACCTCTGTATCCCTGTTCTCGTATTCAGAATCATGATTCAATTCATATAAATACAAATTATGTATGTTTTTCTTAAATATTTCATTCGAAAATTAACAAAACAAATATTCAAATTCGAATAGCTTTGTAATTAACTCTGATTACATACATTCTGTTTATTACAGATGTAGTAAAAGAAGAGTTAAGCTTAGATAATATTTATATTTAACGCATTTGCATTTACATGCAAATTTGTATTTATAACAGCGCACGGTGCGAATCACTGCAAACACAGGCAGAAACAGAAAAGTCTCGAATAAGTCCAGAAACAGGGAGGAGAAAAAAAAACCAGATCCACACAAACGCACAAAACCTTACACACCAACACACTCTAACTCACTCACACCAACACATATACACAAACACACAGCTAGTCAAATAACGCAGAACGATAGACCGAAAGAGAGGAATAAAATATACAATACTGAGGGCACAAAAATGAATAATTCATTATTGCGCCCCCCGGGTTTCTTTATACCCGAGCGCTGTTTGTGCAAGAATCTCGCGTCCCGTTCATTTGTATAATTTGTCGACTGTTTCATATTCGCGTAGAATATATACGGAAAAACTAAATATTTAAATATTCGCATATTTGTCTCATTTCTCTGGATTTTCATAGGATCTATCGCTTCGCATGATTGAACACTGTATGTAAATGTAAATTTTAAAAGCCCTGAGATTATAAAACTATGTAATTTGGGTCTATGAGTGTTGATAACTAAAAAAGAATGAAAATGATGAGTTTTGAAGTGTTCAGGGATTAGTCATGATTTGATGATGTACATACATTGTTTTATTTTTTATTTCATAAAAATATCTGTATTCGTTCGATGTTATGGGCATTAAACGCTCTAGCCCTATTTTCCACAGTTTTTGAAGTAGAACCTTGAAATTTGGTCTAGAAATTGTCAAAAAACGAAGTTTTCGATTCTATCTCAATGTATTTTTAATTATACATACTTCAGAAATAATGAAAGATATTTAATAAACTAAATTATTAGAGAAGAGACTAGTGATACCAATGAAGACTCA
>WSZQ02065667.1:0-24968 GCA_019419845.2 Weissflogia rhopalogaster
ATAAGTGTATATTTATATACCTACAATATTTGAATCAAGTTTTATATAACTTCTTAATTAATCAGAATTTTTTCATAAATATTTTAACATATGAATTGGAGTTGAGTAACAAAAACGTAAAAGCTTCATCTCTTATAATACGATGAGGAAAATAGGGTTTAATGTATTCCATATACAACTACATAAAAAGGGTGACTTTCCTCGCCTCTAAATTAATGAAGCAACCTGTAATTTTCCCAACATTTATGCCATATTGAATGCGGTGCCAAATTGCAATTAAAATAATTAAAATTGAAACAAGTGTAGAAAGTTTTCCTGTTTTCTAAGAGTAAATGGTGTATCATTCCTGCCCCTCGGCCATTATAAATGAAATCTGCATATTTTACCATTCGCACAAATCTGACAATCGGCTCCTAATGCGATTCGAGACGATGAACTAACGCCCAAATCTATAAAATTGAAAAACCGATATCGTTTACTCGTTGATAATATTGACGAAGAAGAAAGAAGAATCAGAACCCCGCGGCGCGTCATTTAACAAAAATGTTATAGAATCGCAACGCGCTCAAGGAACGCATTTCGCCGCCGCCTTCACCGCTCCCCTCCTTCAACGCGCGTCGACCGACGCATTTACATAATCCAAAAGCCAGCCGTCAATTCCGTGCGGCAAATGGGCGAAAAAGGGAATTTCTTTTACACCCATTGTCTTTGCGGCACCGACGACTTTTCCGAGAAAAACATTTTTAAAAATCAGCGCCGTTCAAGTGCCATTGTCTTTAGGCTGGCATTAACAATTTTGAATATGAATTATGCATAGAATCGTCCCATGAGGCACGCCGACTTGACGGCATTGCGCACAGTATGTTTCCGAAAGTAATCTCGCGTTCGCCCGCCCTTTGACACCTTGTGCTCTATCAAAGACACTATATTTGTGCCGACGTACAATGGCAGACAATATCTAATGAGCTTTTGTGTGACGGTTGACGTGGAGTATTCAAGGGGTTCAGTGTTGGAGGTGACGTTAGAATTGGTACGACAATAATGAAAATGCTAAGTCTAAGTGGTAGGGGAGCGTGTCAAAAGTGATTTCGTAAACAATCAGTGGCGGCGGCAAAGAACGTTGGAATGCATTACGCAGAATGCTCCGCTTCACGCAGCCGCCGGCGGCGGTAGCCTTCTCTCACACGAACAAAGTCATACGGTGATGCAGGAAAATTTTATTTTATTGGACTATCTTATTTTTGTCGTTGTATAATTTCTCTTTGTAATGCCAGCAAAAAGCAAAATTCAAACAGCGAATTTTTACAAGTTGGATTTTTTCTTTCGTTTCGATATTATTTTTACAGCGCCGCACATAATGCAGATCCCACCACATGGAAACACCTGCGAAAAGGGATCACATACACAAACCATACGCGTCGCCATATGCAGGTAACAATTATAAACGCAACGGTTTAGGTTCAACGGATAACGGCAGGCAATTATCGTTGATTATTACAACTATAACTAGCGATGCGAGGCAGGGTTGCACAACCGTAGAATGTCGAGGCTGGAAACGCATTGAATAGACCACCGCCACCGGTGCCATCATTCACCTGATGCTCGGTACGCTTAGAATTTGTGGGACCTGCGCTTCCGCAATAGGGTCCCCATAAACTGTGAATCCACCAGCGTCCACCTCCATGCGCCCGGGACGAAAAGGTGAATAATATTCAGCGAGAGTATTATAAGCATGTCTATGTTGGGTAGGAGTGCGCGTGTGTGCACGCACTTTATGAATGTCACGACTGGCATGTTGATTTTGAAAAGGTTTTGCTTTTACGCGGTCGCGCGATTCCTAACGCAAACAGGGTTCGCTATTGTTTTAGGGCCCAGCGTGCACGTATGCTGTCGGAATGGTTGATGCCGTTCTGCCACACCAGCACACTACTGTCGTTGCCAGCAGCAACTGTCATCCGCTCTGCTGCCTGCAAGTGGGTGTCTTTGCAGGAGTCACCCGACTAGATCGTGGGGTCAGATATTATAAAATGGAACGAAAACAATCTGAGAGGATATTTGTTTTTTTTTTCTGTAGAAGTACCGACTTCAAACAACAAAAGGTTAGATTAATTGATTTTGTGGAACTATAAAGTATTTTTTGAAAATCGTACTGAGTAACTCTGCAATTTTAGTCTGGAAAATAAAGACAAATATCACATGCCTTTATATTTCCTGACTACACTCGGTATGTTATATATGAGTATGCAAAATGCCTAGATATATGTTTAAAATTCGGAACGGGGCTAGACATTGTCACATAGAAATCTCTGTGAGCGTGCATATTTTATCGAGCCCGTCGCGTCGTGGCAGGCGTATACAAGCGCACTTTTTCCCGTTCTTTTGGGCAAAGAATTCCACTTTGGTTTTGCACGTTCCTGGGTCTTTTATGATTTCATATTACATCATATCCAACGAGCACACCTGAGACTGTCCTGTGTGATGCCCACCGCTATCCTTAACCACACCAAACCGACCACCCTAAAGTCAACTGACTCCCAAAATATACCAACAATTCTTTTTTCCATTTCATCATATCCTTTGAAGCAAGTGCATATTTTACTCTATTCAAAAACCGGTCAAAGATACCTCAAGCATCTCTTTTCTAAAACCAGTACTACCTCATCCCAGTAAACACAGTACATGTAAATTTACGTAATTAATTGCATGTACTCTATTTGTTATATACTCATTTCACAAGCAAGTGAAAATATGAATTATCAATTACGCAGTTGATTAAATTCCTTCGCTTTTGCGCTCGCAAAATATTGAAAGTTATGGTATAGAAATTCCTTTATTTAATTAATTCCAAACCAGGCAAAAATTCTTCCACGTTCCGACTTCCTCGCTATGTCAAATAGTATGGCAACGGTAGGATGATCGCAGTTTTTTCAACCGACAAGAAATGACCCACGCTAAAAAACAACAAACTACATCATTTTACCGCGCAAAACTGAGAAAATTCGTGCGGCGAAGATGCAAAATGCTTAAAATACGCAGCATGAATATTCAACACCATTAACACGCCCGTTGCCGACAACCGGCAATTATCGGAGCAATTTGCTTCGACGCAATCCTCGATTGAAAAGTTTTCGAATACCTCTCGCGCACTCCTTTTTCACAGAGTTAACAGGCACGTCCTTCAAGCTGAATGTCATTGAGGGAAGGGCATCGTATTCCTTTCTATATGTACCCTAGCTCACCACAAATGAAGGCGAAATTAAGATGTAACATAGCAAGGATAGCTTCCAACCTTCAAATTGCTCTAAAAATCTTGGAAGCTTCATTTCAATACGAATAGACTTAGACTAAGGAAATTTACATGATTGTAATTTGGTGAAGGCGCTGGGCTGTCGGGCAGTCTATAGTTTTCTTCGTTTATTTATGCTGACGCCTTGCTTCGCTCTTTTGACTAAATTTCCCAACCGCATACCTAATGTAAAATAAACGTATATAATTGAATTTGTAGTGAATACACGTAGGGCAACGGCAACTATATAACTTTTCAATTATTCCACCACGAGTGCAGTTATAAGCGGAAATGTTAAAATAATGCGCTACCAAAAGTATTAAAACAATAAGTACGAAATATTAAAGTTGGCAACTATTATAAAACTTTGACCCGGCAGTAAAGAAACGTTGGAAGAAAGAAACTGGAAAAGTACTTAAATTGAAGTGGGAGAAACAGGCGCCATTCATAATTTATTCCTTTAAGGTTAATATCGTTACTTCAAGTTTTTATTATCGTGTGGTTGGAGGAAATGCGCTTGTAACCTTCAACTTCTCAAACTTTCAAATTATAATTTAATAATTCCTTTTGCCTGTATATGTTGCATATTTCTCCTGTCCCTTTTCTGCTTTAATGGGCACCACCTTCGCAAAAATTTTATATCAACTCTGACAGGTTTTAAATAATAAACTAAAGCCAAGTGATGTCATAAAAATATTATGTTTGTGTCGCGCATATTTTGATTCTATTATTTATGATGATTAACGATAGCTCAACACATCTAAAAGTACTCATTTGTCAAATGTCAAACAAAGCAGAGCGTAACTAACCCGAACTCGGCGAAGACTTGACAAAGAAAGGGCGAATAAGCTTTGAAAGAAAATAGGAGCATGGGCAACGTTATGTGCCAGGGAAAAAAGACAGCTGGCGTTTGGTTTTGGATGCGTTTGGTAATATTTTTTAAAGATACGCAGCAAAAAAGTCTTCCTCCTACTCTAGCATTTTGTATTGATAGATAGTGAAACAGAACTGACATTCGATGTTGCAAACATAGCAAACTCTATAATGGGTCCCTTGATAGTGGTTGACGTTCAATCTAGATATAGAATAAAACATATGTCTTACTTTTTGACAAATATTTATATTAATATACGAGCTTTTTGAAACAACTCAAATAAATAATTTCATAAAGAAATTTGTTGAAATATGTTAAACAAACGAAAATGCATTAATTTGATTTCAAATCAAATAAATAATTTGAATGCAACTTTGTTTGCAAATTAATATTCCACCGCATCCAGTGTTATTCCACGAGTTGGGCAGTAAAAAAGTTAAATCCAACTGGACACTGGTAATATACATATATAAAGTCGGATCGTAAAGTGCTAAATGCGGTGCTTATGGCACTTTTCGAAATGGAAACGACCAACGCAACGGCTCTGCTGGCTTTTCTCGACGCGACCAGATTTTCGAATTTTATGCATTAAATGCATTGTCCGTCGAATGCTATTTTCGTAATGTGTACGTGAATAGTAAAAATAGAAATTGTCACATTGTAAATTCAGAAAATCCCAGTCGAAACTAGTAAATAGCAAAAGCCTTAAAGTTTAATTTGAATTATGTATATTTACTCATTTAATTGATAAAGTGGAGTGAGGGTAACTGGCATTACGCTTTCGAAAATATTGGGTCATTTGTAATGTACATATTTTCAACATTAATATTTAAAAAAATTGTAATGAATGCATTATATTTAATAACCGATATATGTATCGTTTTAATTTTAAATAATCTTTGTTTTTTAAGTGCTCAATTCGTTTTGGAGGGTAAACTGCTTAGTTATGTAACAGTAACGGAGGTAATAGCGCCAGACTGACTGCCTTTCTCTGTCTCTTAGGCATGTTACGCTACCTATTGTACGCTATTATACGTTCGATAGCAGTATTTCGGACAAACGCATCCTAGAAGCTAAAGAGCCTGAAGTTATTTTTACACTTTAGATCAAAATTACTTCTTTACTTTTTGACGTGCGCTCTCCATTTGAGCTTGATATCAACAACATAATAATTTTGTCTAATTACGTTAGAATTCAAAATACCAGTGATACAATTTACTGTGAAAATTCAATAATACCAACCTCGTTCAAAAAATATTACCTCGATTTTTCTTAAATATTTAAAACGAAAATCATATTTATAAATGTCAAATAGACTAGCGCTGTGGTATGGTTGATGACCACTGTCCATGAGGTCCCGGGTTCGATTCTCGGTGGGGATGTATATTAAAGTGAATTACTCTTCTTATCAATAGTATTAGCCTCTAATATGTCTAAATACATTGAAAAAGAATTGAATAGAGCTAATGACCATAGCAGGTGATGCTCGGTAAATCAAACAAAAAAAGTCAAATAAATACCTTACATTTGCCTCACTCTCCCAGTATATTTCCAACGATATAATAACATGGCGAAAATACTGTTTTTTTACAAATTAAAACATGAAACAAGGTTTTAATAAGTTGGAAGAAGAATTTGCGCATGAAATGTAAATAATTTGGCTTTATTTTTATTAGGGACGCAAAAACATCGCAAATTTAACATTCTAACTTTGACGTGTAAAAATGTAGCTAGCCAAGCATAATGCTCCAGCCAAGAGCAAATAAAACGCGAGGGTATGCAAGAGGAAAAATTAGTTAGGATGTGCTTTATGCATTGCAAAACGAGCGCAGAATGCAGACCGCAGCTCGGCGCAACCATCGCCATCGTCGACAATTCAAATATCTTCAAATTGCCACTTATGCCATCACCATTTTACCATCGCGCTGCTGTTGCCGGTCGTGTGAGTATATATCGCATTCGCATTCGGCGAGCGCAATTCCGTATTCAGATGATGCCTAATTTTGTTTGCTTACTTGAGCAACGGCTTTGGGACCCCGCGTGGCAGGCTCCTGCTGACGAGGCCGAGCCTACCGCGCGTCTGTCGTTCTTTGGTCTGCATTTTTTGCCTCTGCTCGGCGACAATAAGAAGTGCAAAAGGCAAAAAACGGCAAAGCGGCGACGCTGAAATATTCGGAATTTTACAGTTTGGCAGCGGCAGCGTCGCACGCTTGGTCGTCGACCAAAAACCGAATCTGCATTGCAAAATACAAAACATATTTGATATTCTCGGCGAAAGCTTGCAGGTGCGCGCACACGATGCGAACAAGTTTCTATATTCTGTTGTCGTTTGAGTCCCATTTTTTGACTTGCCTTTTATATATTACGTTTGTTTGCGCATTTGATTAATGCTTTTTTGAATTAGTCAACATTGTGGGGACGGTTTCTCTTTTGGAAAAGCGTATAAAAATACGGACTTCAGTTTCATTTTATATTTACTACGATCCTCATTTAAATACAGGCATTCCAATTATATATTTATTTTCTCTCTTTCATTTCACCAATGTTTTGCACCAAAATTTTCAACAATTGAAAATGTTTTTACTGCTTTCAACGTTGTTTCATATACTTTTATTTCTCTGTTTATGGAAATATAAATATTAATATGAGAACTGTTATCAAAATAAATGCTGAAATATTAATTTTATTTTTATAACATTTTACAACTTTCAACTGAAACATTATAATATCGTTCTTTCCGAAAGACATTTGATAACTAAGGGTAATAAAATATACATTCACTTTGCAGTGGTTTACTCAATAGCCGCTGACGTTTATAAAGAGGTTGATTTATTATGGTGAGGGCGTTCCGCTGGCTAGTCCGTCGAGCAATATGGCTCGTCGTAACAACTACAAATCTGGCTTTGCAATAAAATGGCGTCACTGTTTTCGTTGTACGTTGCATATCCACGAGTGCTCTGATTATTCGAAAATCGGATTGGAAAGCTAATTCAAACGGATGGGACTGGGCTTATTTTATATTTAAAGAAAATAGGTAGATTAAATTAAAAATAACAACAATCAAATAAACTACCTCCCAAAATCAAACAAAATACGCATTTAAAAAAATAACAAGTTAAAATCGGATGGCTAAAGTCGCCAAAAAATCGTCACGTCTACGTTGGATCACAATTACCACCTTGCCAATAGATTTTCGGTGATTCTGATTAGTTTTTTTTTGCAACGTTTTTTCCCATGTGAATATATGAAAAGAACTTGATTATCTTTAATTTGTGTAGGAATTACCACTAGGTTCAAAGAACATATCGCTGATTACAGATTTAATCACTTTGATAAGTCAGCTGTTGCACTGCATATCAAAGGCACTCAGCGCCCCATTATTAAAAATATGTACCCGTATTTAAAAATTCAAAATTGTTTAATTTTGCTGCAGTTAATGGCGCCCCTCCCCGTGAGCTTTATAGTATGGGCTTAAGCATGAATGGGAAAGAGATAATTCAGCTCAGTTAGGATTAAATAATTAAATAATTTTTTGTTATACATATATCATTCTACACTTATTTCAGTTAATTTCTGACAGCAATCATCAGAAGAAAAAAGATTGTCTATAAAAGTATAGCCATTGTTTCTTGTTCTTTGATGCATGGGCTCTAATACATGGATACATAGAAGTCGAAAATAGCTGGAATTATTTTAATATTAAAGTTTACTATATAATATTGAACCTATTCGAGCTATGAATATATAATGAATTTATAATTTCTCGTTCGGATTTCAATGGTTAATATGAAATGAAATTGACCCTGTCAAATACACTAAAGTGTGCAACTTTAGTCCATTTATCTTGAAACCATTTCTGTATTGTTTCGAAACATTCAATAAAACGAAAGTTCATTCAATTATACTTTTAATAGAAACGCGGTATAAATAAGAATCTACACTTAAAATAAGCCAATATAATTCAAATATTACCTGAAACAGAAAGTCCCGAGAACAACCGATTTCCAACCGAAGTTATGAACAAGTTTCTGCACACTATAAATCATTACTGTGTAACAACGCGAAAGGGGATAATTTTTTTGTAAGTCAGGGAGGAAAAAGCAAAAAAATATATTTGTATCATTACGCGGCAGTTAGGTTCGTTGTAATACAAGTCAATTTAAATTGCATAAGTTATGTAAATTAACGGACATGGAACAATTTTCGTTATAGACTCGATTCCGAATAGTACTGGTTCCAAACAAGACAGGTTTCAAAGTATAATATAACGGTATCAGCGGAGTCATTCTCCAAATTCGTCCTACTTCATTTATCCGCTATAATCAAGTAAACACAACATGCCGCACAGTATTATCAATGTCACAATAAAATACCTGAAACTGAAGCATTTATGGTATGTTTTATACTGTATATTTTATATTAAATTTGAAAAAGTTTATTTCTTTGATCTAAGGTACTAACGTTCCTTAAAATACAAGATAAATTCATATAAGCTTTTCTTCATGACAAATAACATCATACATACTTTTCTTTCTGTTTTATATCCGTCCAAATCCTGTATATTTCATTTTTTATACTCCTAGCTGCGTACATGACACATATCATATCGCATCGATGCTAATGTTCATCGCTGGTGGTCCTCAGAAAACGTAAGGATTGAAAAACAAAATGCTTTTCTTCTTGCTATTGTCACGCGCCTAGCTTGAGTGAGAAATGCAGCGCATGTTTTATACATTTTGACATCTTCTCGATTTACGAAATATTATAAATGTATTGTCGCGAAGACAAATCGACAGATATCAAAGAGAACGTTTCGGTGCATTTCACGCGTAAGCGACTATTGACACGTTGTTTACAAGTCCCGCATATCGCACACCGCGACACGCTATGCGCATCAAATCCATTCGCGATTTGCGCACGTACTTTCCGCCATCATATGGCGACAACAGAACAATTTGACATGCAGGAAAGTACTATGTTGAAAATCATTTATTCCTCTCGGCGAAACCGTGTGGTTTATACAATAGATGATGACATACATGACCGTTGCCAAGATAAACTCGCTTGCATATTTCGTATTTTCCAACCGGTGTTTTTAACAACGTGTTCATTTTTCTGTAACAAGCTGGTTAAGAATGGGCGGAATGCAATGCTTTGAAGGTTGGATGGCGGTGGTCGGAAGAGATTTTGCTGGTTTTGCACAACACTGTGTAGAGAGTTTGGCGCCACACGCGCTCCTAGTGGAAATTCTTCAGATAACATATCTCTGTCACTTAGGCGTGTGCAAGAGATGCGACAAGACGGGTGCTCCTCCACGAACTATAAATAATAAACATATTATATCTCAACGACGATATATCATGTTTCATTTTTGGTCCGCTGGTTAAGATCACGTCATGCATTAGTCTCGCTTAGTTTTTCCTTGTTTCCCTGGATCCTACTGAGTATTGTGCTTAATTTGCATAATAATTTTCAGAAACATTTCCACTCATCCGTCTCCTTCACATAACCAGTTTAAAGTCCATAAATTCCTCAACATTATTTATTTCGGTAGTTTAGTGGTGCACAGACGATGGCTATCATTATGATTAATTGAATTCGTGTTTATGTATGGCGTTTTCAATGCGGTCTTCGAGAAATATTTATCGAAGCAATAAATTAAAGCAGACTTGCCTCAAACGCTTCAAAAGAAATTCTAATGACGTTCCATCTTCAGCGTCTTGGATGCGTAATCTTGAAAGAAGCTTACGCCTGTGTGAATTTTGCAATTTACCAATTCTTCGATAATACGTCGACGCTCGTACGCAACCCCTTCAGGATTTTGCATGCTTGCTTTGGTTTGCGTCGGCGTGACTCCCACCTTGAAGAAGCCGGCATTATATGGGTGAAGTTGTCTGAGAGATATTTCCACTATGCTGGCTGCCAATGCATCGGCATTTGAACTATTCAAGCGACCGTTTCTATCACCGCACAAACTAAGAGGGCTCGCGTGAAACTTCTGCTTCGGATTTCGTTCCACTAATATGGGGGATGAAACATAACCCTGAAATACACATCACGGCAAAACATCATCTGACCAACCAACGTCAAGGTGGACTCCTGCTCCTCGAGTGTCGAGCTGCAAACTTTCGTCGTTAAATTAAAGTGGGTGTAATGAAACTATAAACACGCAAAGACTTGAAGTGTCTCTCCACCTTTACCTTGGTCAGTTGATTATTTTTAATTACTTTGCAACGCGCTTTTCATCACGCCCAGGCGATTTTCAAACATGTCGCACTTGAGTCGCCACCAATGGAAAGGGGAACATCGGAAATTCACGATAAATGGGAACATAATCAAGTTGTGTAAACTGTAATGAGATTTTTCGTTTTACGGTGACGCCGTGTTGTAAAAAGAAGTGCCGCCGAAGACGCCGCCGATGCTGAATGCGGGGGCGAAATGTGCCGGTGTCGTGCAGTTCTTATATTTTCCTTCCTGTTCCTTTTCTTCCATAGCGTCCCAATGGTGGAAGGAACCCGAGCACCCGGCAGCGTTTTATCATGTAAGAAAAAAATTAAATCCACGCCGCTCTACAAATAGTCCAATTACCGACTGGCGGTGCGGCGCGCTGCCCCATTCTTACAGGAAATTCTTTAATGGAAAAACTCTATTATAATTGACTGATTGGAGCATTCGTATTTTGCAGCTGCCTTCATTTTTATTCCGTGCGGAAAATCGCCGAGAATTCAATCGTTTTCAAGCTGTTTACAATGCGTTAATGTGCACACAAAAGGGGTATTTTTCGATAGACTATTGATTTATTTACGAAATCATAATTGTTGCCATAAGCTGATTATAAGTAATAAATAAATGGAAACAGTTCGTAACATAAGAATTACCAATCATTGAATAGGTATGTTTTATTCATTAATTATAAAATTACGTCTGTCTCAGTTAACAAGAAATAATAGAACATTGGAAATAATGAACCAACATAAAGTATTTTCGCCAACGTTGTAACACTCAAAATTGTCCTCCATTAATTAAAAGTCATTATGCGATATTACAAAATAACTAAATAATCGATTGTTTTCATAGTGATATTGAATGAAAGTAATGTCAGTTATCGGTATCGGTATGTGGCGCCATCTATTAGCAGTATTCCAAAGTTTTAATAATTATTTTAGTTTTAAAAATGCACCGAAATAAAAAATATTTAAGCTAAATCATCTCAGCACAACTTTACAAGAGCTAAGTGCATTTTCGGTGCGACCTTTATAGAATTGAAGATTTTCAAAATCAAAATGAGATAAAATGCGTTTTTACTTGCTTCAAATTGTTCTCTTTATCACCTTGTAAAAAAATAATTAGCTCATTATTAAACACGTTAATATGTAATGAAAAAGATAAAAGTGTAACGGATTCCACACAAAGGAAAATACTAAAGTGAACTCAGGCATGGTGGAGGAGCCGGGTTTGCAATGAAAAGGACGAAGCAATTCCCGAGTAATTTACCCCCTCCGAAGTGGAGATTCTTCTTCAAACCCACACTTCTCTTGATTGAGAAAAGCTTCGTTGATTAAGTGTGTTTCATTTCGAAGTCGTCACGATGCGATTCCACCCATCCACCCGCTGGCACTCGTCGACGGGATAAACAATCGCGCATGGGAACGGCTGGAGGCGGCAGTGGAGCGCGACATAGACATCTGGCGGAATCACAACGCGACGTATCATAGTATCGTGGCGGCGAGGCGCGGCGGCAGAATGGAATAAGTGAGTAAAGACTGGTGGCAGTCGACGGTCGTCGCAATAGCCGCCACCAACCTACACAATCACCCGCACGCAAACGTATATATCCATTGACACTCACACGATGTCGTCATAATTTAAATGTAAATTTTCGGGCGGTAAGACTCTCGCGTCCTCTTCTGCTTTTCATGCCGCTATTGATTGACGCTCGAAGACACCTCGAATAATAAAAGGGGAAATAACGTCATGTTTTATAAATTGGCCCGCTCGTTTTTACTTCCGCCACATAGTAGCGTACATTGACGGGGCTAGAAGAGCGTTGGGAAATTTAAAAAAATAGCGAAATATATTGACGTATAGACTGGTTGTTTTCGAAAATATGTCAGTCGCTACAAGTTTGATGGCGAAACGAACGGTGTTCTTTCATCGCCCGAAGGCTATGTCGTCGCACACTTCAGCTGCGCCCGTCTATGACGAACGACAAACGACAAAGAAAATAAGGACTTCCGTTGTTTTAAGGAAAAACTGTTTGCTGTTTGATGCTCGTCGAAGCGTTGTCTGAGAGGCATTTTCACTTGATTCCAACATGGCCTGCCGAAACACGTCGAAAGCGGATTGTACAGCTTTTCATCCGACACAAAAAGTTCACACATGAAAATCTATCGCAAATAATTTGTATTTGTTTATCATCGTGTCCTGTAAGGATGTAAACAAAATGGGAGTGGAGAGAGAGAGAGGGAAGGTCGTCACATCGTACAGTAAGAGGTTTTATGTAGTAGAAATATTGGTCGGATTCACGCCGAAGTGGATTTACATGATGTGTGTTGACAAAATTTTCAAGCAGTTTAGATGGATAACAGACATCTCACGAAGCAGTGTGCGCGATGAGTGTATGTACATTATGCATGTGCGTGCGGAATGGCAAAACGAAGAGTGATTGCTGAATGGCGGAAGGCTCGTTGCGTGCCCTTGTCGCATGGGTTTGGGTTGGGTGAGCCGTGAAGTGGGTGTAAGCCACCCGGGGGTGGTGTGCACGGCGCGAGATGAGAGTGTGCAAGTACTCCATACGTACTTACAAGTACACCGCCCGCGACCAAGAGGGCTGTGTGGATTTAAGTGTGTACGTGTTTATAACAGATATCCATCTACTTATCCAGGGCTTGCACATTTTCGCGCCGCATTTGTACGTATTACGTTTGATGTCACATTCGTCGCACTAAATATTCATGTTCCTGAGTGGAGTAGTTATATAAGAGCGCTAGATAACAACTATTCTCTGAGAATCTCAATTATAAATGGAAAATGTTATATTTTTAGTCAAAGGAATAAATAACAAACTTGGAAACTATATAATTTATTATTTATTATATTTATTATTATTCTTTAATAATTCAAGATTATTTTAAATTTTACTGAAAGATGTTATATTTATGACGCTAGAGTAAATAGTAATTACTAGGTAGTATTATAAGGCTACACTCATGTTAGTCCCATGGGAATGTTTTATGTTCCACAGTATTACCATATAACCACTAAACCAGAAGAATATTTTAAATACATGGTGTCATAATGAAACTTAAAAAGGTTAAGCTCGTAATCTACGTCGTGAAAGACATCAACTCACGTATGTTTTTCAAAAGTCACCCAGGGTGCGCGCCAACAGCACAGATTAGTGAATTTGACCTTCCGTCGTAGAAAGCGATCACTAAGGCAAGTTTGGTGTGCAGAGTTTCAAAACATATAAGGATCATCGCAAATCTCAACGCTCGTGCATTCGGTATAGGAAACCAACAATTTCGGTGATACATACCCTAATTAAACACAAATAGGCAATTTTCCATTGTTATAATTAGGTAGTTCCTACTGATGATATAGTTGAACTGTTTCATTCTCTTAATGACAAATATAAATTGAATTTAGAAATACGATCACGGGGCACGAAATACATTTTAATTATTTAATATTCCAATTCAAAAGTATTGAATCACTTATAACACAAATAAACAACAATTAAACTAATTTATACTAACTAAAAATATGTCATTTGCAATCACACCAACAAATATGCATGAAATTCGATGTAATAAGTGTAAATCCCCAACATTCAATTAATAAATAATATTAATAAAACAGAGTTAGCAATATAATCAATACTTCACTGTGGAAACAAGTATTCAAATTATAGTGAATAGAAAATATTTTAAACTTTCAGAAAGTTTCTCCTGGATGAATACTGAAACAGCCTTCCTTAGTATCTGTTGTTCTCATTGTGAATATCCCAGGAACGCCCTAGTAATATAATCTTAACTTGCTCTCCAAGTTAGCGATAACTTTTCCGAATGTCTATCTATTATTATCCTGCCCTTTTCCTTCTTTCCTACTTTCCTGAAGAAACATGCTAGACATATAGATCGCAAAAGGCATGATTATCGTACCAAAACCTAGCAATTTCGTTAAAGTTAGTTCATACTTTTTCGTCTTATAATTAAGGTTATGCAAAGAAGAGATAAAAACATGATAGGCGTATTAGTGGATGAAGCAAGTGGGGACATCTATAAATCACAAGTTATGTTAATGTCCAATCATGCGCATTAAATAATGAGTGCATGCCCGTGACGCGTCGCCCCCAAAACCGAGTTAAATCATCGTTCGCCCGCCGCACAGTTTAGGGATTTATTCCTCAGCAGAGGCGGTGGTGGCGGCAGTGAGAGGCAGACCTCGCACAACAGAAACTCGCTGGTGTTGCGTCGTTCTCCCTCCAGACTAGCGGCAGCGCGCTTAGTAAATCTTAGCGCGAGTGCCACAAAGGGACACCGCTAGCCCCTGCATCATCACCCACCGCCTATCAACCGCCGCCGAAACCACTGCCATCGGCCAACCGACCCCCTTTACCAAAACCGTCCCTCCGAAATATGTATCTGTCGAGTACGCTCGCACCCAAGAAGACAAGCAAGAAATGTACAGCAAAAAGAAGCATTGCTAAGCCAAAAAGGCGTGAAAAGACACGACAAGGGAAGAAAAATAACATCAGGAGCTTGTGTTCCGCATTGTTTCACCGTCTTAACCAGTCGGCATAGGCTACTTACAAGCGAAGTTAATTAATTGCCAAAAAATATGTTGACGTATAATTATAAAATTTAATTAAGTTCTTTATTCCGGTGCTCGTGCTTAAGCGTTACTATTTTGGAAAGTTACAGAATATGACAAAAAGTAGAAAGAAATTGTTCTATTTTTTCTTCGAAACCAACTAGAAAAATATTTTGGTATGATTACAATTTCAATTAATTTAATTTTTCATGCAAAAGAGTTCTATACTTCCTTGAATACCATATCTAATTTAAATTATATAATTATAATTCTAAGATGCTAGATAGCACTAAACATGTCACTAATCATATTTTGACAGGCGTTATTCACTAGCTATTCACTATGAAGGTTTCCCCCTACACCTCGGGCATACAGGTAATGAGTTGCCTCCTCAGTTCCTGTACCGGTACCATGAGTAATGTGGAACTACCACATCAGTGCCAGTGTTCAACTTTCTTAACTTTCATTAATTATTTTCTCATTAATATGCCATTTATTAGACGAATTTTCTTTTCCAAACGAATTCCATTAGTTGAGTTTGCTCATTTTTATGTATTTGGTGTAATTTGTTATGTTTTTCACATTCTATGTAGCCAAATTATGTCATTTTTAATTTGAGTTAGGAATTGGTTTTCTTTGTTAGTACCATAACAATTTTAGTTCTTATGTAACCATAAGTTAACCAAAGCAATCTTTTTGACAAGTGTACACTCGACAATAGACAAAAGAATGTTAAATCTGAATGTCTGTCTAACGCAAACATATGTCTAATTCAAGGAATTTTTCAATTAATTTCTAGCTATATCAGATAAGCTACCCAGATATGTTTTACCGCTCTTGTCCTCGCAACTACGTTTAGTGATTCACAAGTAGAGTGTAAACTTGAGTCCTCGTAGAAGGCTAGAAACTAATTATACTAAAACGAGATGAAGAGTTGGCCTAAAAATAAGTTTTTTCAAGTAATTTTCATCACAAATACCTATGTATAATAATTTATTTGTAATGTGTGAAAGTATAAAATAAAAACAACGCTTGATTATTGCATCGTTTCGCGGTAGTATATATAATTAGTGTCGAGACTTATACTATGCGACTGTCAAGTTTCATTCAAATTGGCGAAACACAAGTGTGCCTTCTCCTTATTAGTGTAGACCGCTTCCAGCAGAAACCTTGTCACTGGCAATGTCGGTGCCCTGGGGACAGTTTGTGAATACGTGATTAGGTTAATGTGTCCGTGATTTTGCCCATCTCGATAATAATGTTACCGCAACAATATTATGGTGTGAAATCATTTCTTTGGCCTGCGCCCACAATTAATTCAAATTCCTGCCTTGCTTCCGTTTCCGAAGCACTCCGTGTACCAGTTTGCACTAATCACAAAAAATTTTAGCTTAGAAAATTATTTATCAAAAAGTTATAAATAGAAAATAGTATATTGACATAAAAGCTCTTTTATTTCTCCAGTAAGACCAATTCGATCATAAACATGTGTTTTTTATATGATTATAATTCAATTATACGATTTCCCAAAAGAGATAAAGGTTTAAAGATAAATTTAGTATTCAATTTCTATGATAAAAAAGCAATAAAAGTAGGTATGTTTTCAGTTTCATTTGAGTGATCTTTAATTAAATAAACTGGAAATGACTGTAATAATAATAAATGCTTGCAGGCTTCCATAATTCAATTTAATTTCATACTCATTATAGACCGACAATTCCATGAACAATTGAATTTAATGCCTTAAAGCTATTCATACTTTTTTTGCGAAACAATTCACGATTAGCGGCAAATTTGGTAAATTTTATTACTCTGTTTCTTGGCAAAAAATTGCCTTCTTTTACGACACTCCCGCGTACTTAAGACTCATATTCCCAATACTAAGTGCTCCTGCTGAACATTTAAGCATCATAATAAAATTCGAGCTGAGTTCAGCACTAAAGTGATGAGTTAATTTCATTAAGTGACATTGCTCCTCCTCACTCACGCGCTCTTTGTGCTTGCGGAGAAGACGTTCATACATTTTAATTGTGACTGAAACATAATTTATTGCTAATTTAACTGAGTGATCATTATGCCCTCTTCTAGCAGCCTCGTAATGCGGGCTTATTATTATCTTTATTTCCGGGTTGCGGTGGTAAATGTCTCGGGCACCATACGCCAGCCCCACACACTCGCATATACACATTCACATAGTGGGCGATTTATTTTTTCGACGTCGGACGACTGCCCAACGCAGGCTTTTGTTGAGATTGATTTGTAAAACATGAAAATGGACCATTAGAGCGACGGGGCTACCAGCAAGATGAAAGTTGGATGCTCCATCAATGTAATGGCGTGCGATTGGATAGAATAGCGAGCGTGGGGATTGCGATTGTTCCGAATTGAAGGAATAATTGGTAGCAGTCCGTGGATCGAAGTGCACGTCAGCCGGCGAGAGATCGAAAGCTCGACGCTGCGCAGCTCCCAAGATGAAATCGGCCAAGCACGAAGCGCACAGAATTGGAAGGTGGCTAATGCCGCAAAAGAAACATTTGACGCAGATCCACACTTTGCTTTTTATTGTCATTTCGTCTTAATCATTTTTACTGAAATCTGAGGAAAAATGTAGTAAATATAGAAATATACGCGAATCTTAAAAATGCCCGCGAAAACTTATTAATTCTAAGGATAGACGTACAAGTAATCCGGGATTGTTGGTTCAAGTCTAGCCAGTCGCAATTTGTAATTAACATCTTAACAATGATTACTCCCAATGATCTCCTTAAAATGATAATGGCACCTTCGCTACAGTCATTAAAAATGACAATATGAAGATAATACTGCGTTGGAATGAATAAGAGTTCTCAATGAGACTCGCGGCCTAGTTTTGAGGATTAGATCATGATAGGATTTATTGCCTTCCTTTCTAAATTGAGAATACATCGGCCGGGAGTTGTTCATATTCATATGTATATGGTAGTTTCACTATATTCATTCAAAGTGATAAATTGAAGGTAATTGATGTAAATAATATCTCTCAAAGAGGCTTACATACATTGCTTCCAGAGGAAATACCGTAAATATATCAGATTAAAAATAAATTATGCAATTTTTATACAACTTCACCTTTAAATTAATTATATTTTAAAATAGATTTTTGTAAGATTTGAATAAAAAGTAAAGAAATAAATCTTGGATTTAAAACTAAAATTTTAGCTTCAAGGCGAAAGAGAAAAAACTACATGAAGCTACTAAATTGAAAATGTGTCGTGGCATGATGTCGTAATAACGCAACTGGAACTTATCGTACGCTTCGAACTAGCTACAATTGAAGCAAAACTGCAAACTGCAGTTGCATTGACAACAATGTTACCGTTTTACGCTTGCGAAAATCGAGATAAATACGTAGCCGTACCAAAACAAACAATCAATACATGCCAAACAGATATTATTGCAAAATACACTGATATTTACGCTTTCATAATAAATTGTACATAAACATGTTCAATTAATTATTTGTTGCAACCTATTTTATTCTGTTGCAGTTTTTTTGGCTTTATGAGCCTGACAATTTGATTGATTACCGCAGCATTTTCGCTAACATTTTCAAAGGGCGTTTTAATTTTTGTAAACAAACTGACAAACACACATTTAGTAGTTCATAAAACTCGTGACAGAGTCAAACAAATGTATTAATTCCATTTTATCGGTTTCATTACGTTCGATTTCAATTGTTTTATCTTCGTTTTTGATAGCCCAAGTTGGAATTGAAAACAAGAAAAACGTTCTGCATACTCGTTCGTTTAGCACATGCACTCGTATGCATATTGAAGAAATGATTAGCCAAAGTGAATTTCGTATGCAAATTGCATGTACCACGTCTATACTTCCTAATGCGTGCATATACGTGCGCATTTTCGATTCATTCCACATTCGGCGCGCACAAAGCAGATTTGCTTTTATGCGATTTAGCGACGTGCGGGCCTTGCACTGATATAATTGAACTTCGAAGGCGGCGCGGCGGAGGCAGTGGCGGCGACGGCGGTTGCGTTGGCGTCACTTCCAGGATTGCATTACGTCAACACGGTTTCAGACGTTGCGTTTCCCCTGTCGTAGTCGCATCCTGCGTTTGACTTTCGTTCCGAAGTTGCGCAATACCCACCGCCAAGCCGCCGCCTTCCGCTGCATATTAGTACCTTTCTTGTCAGCGCTTGACACTGTAATATAATTAATACTGATGCGAATTAGCTGTGAACATTTTCGTTTTCGCGCATAGTTACAGACCCAGTCATGTGCAATTAGAATACATTTTAAAGTTGATTAATAGCATGTTCTCTGGTTTCTGGTATGCTTTATTACTACAATACTACATTAACTAATAAGATTCATGTTTAATGTTAAATAAATTATTCTTCAAATATGTTATTTATGCGGTATATTAATAAAGTTCCAAATTATTTAACTATAGGTTCCAACCATAATATAATTACTAATAAATTATGTCTAGAGTATGTCAGATATTCTTATATTTCATTGTGTTGTTTAATCTTAAACAAAAGGGCAATATGGAGGTAATAGAATTAAAATCAATTAATAATAGATCAAAAATGGAATATATCAAGATCGATGCAGCGACCTGCATTTTTTAGGCATTATAACTCTGAAACTCGAGTGGTGACGCGGCGCAACGCGTCGCGTCTTTCGTAAAACAGTCGGGGTAACCTTTTTCAATTGTTAACATCTCGAAATCGCTTGCAAACTAACTAAAGGCATGCGTTTTCAGGTAATAAATCAATTTGATACAAATTTTAATTGGAATACATTCGATTCAATGTTTAGCACTTTCCAATGTATTTCCTCATTTAAAAATTGTGTAAACCTATTTTTTTTTGGATCGGCCATTGATTATATTGTACATTAGATGTAAATGTATAAATAATCATGATTTCGGACTTTCAAACGATGCGAGTACAATCAGCAAAATCATTTCAAAAATTAAATATCCTTCGCAATTTATTGTATTTTGAAACGATTGTGTTTCACTGTGGCGCAGGTAATTAATATTTGCGCCATAACGTCCTTGATTGCGGCAGCAAAATATACGCATTGCCGCGCGCGCACCAATGATAGCCATCTCGATATTGGTTTGCTGGTGGCGCACTGATAGAATTGTGTACAATTGTTATGTCCCGATATGCGCACGAAAGAGAGCGCAACAAGATATACAATTACACGCGCCTAAAGCTAATTAAAAATAATTTGCGATTTCATTACACTCGTATAAAAGGGACGAAGTTATACATGTACGCACGACCTGTTTACAGGGTGTTGTTGCCTAATTCCGTCTCACTTAATTAATAGTACACGACTAGTGCATAAACTCGCAACATTCGGTATACGATTGTATTAAAAACACAATAATTTATTATTAAACGCTATCTGAAGTGGAAAATTGAATTTTCCACTGTGCACCGCGTGCTGTGTACAAATTCATTCATTCGTTGAGTTGTGTATTTTTCCTTATTTTCGGGGGTGCTGAACGAGACCGTTGAATAATATCGCCCACCACAGGAAGGTTATTGTTAAATATCGCAATTGTGGAAGAAGCGGGAGAGTAAAAACAAAGGAAATGGGGGATGGTGCTTTTTTATGTTTACCTTCAACACCATCGATGAAAAAATGTTGTTTATTGTTAGGCCCATTGCCGAAGAGCATTTCAATGATTATGAATTATAATTTAAATGCATATTTATACATGGTACAGAATAGATTTCAATGAGTTTTAGAAAAAATATCAATCAGGGAGAATTACAGTTTACTCCTAAATTAAAGGTAATTGTTGTGTTTGTCGACAACTATTGTGTTGATTGATGAATGTAAAATAATTAATTAAAAATAATTGACATAGGGTATATAGTTTATAAGTATTATACGAATAGATGAAATAAAAATAGTGAAAAGTTGCTAGGGAAACACGTTCAGCTCCTGGCGGAAGTTATAAGCTGATTTAGGTGACTCTGAGAGCATTGTTCTGTAATCCTGGGTAGTCTACTTCCGATTTGAGCGTAATACGAATTTATTTCAAGGTATAAGATGAAATGCTGAAAATTGTTAAAACATTTCTATAAAACAAAACATTTTATAGTACTTGCTCAGAAACTTTTTAAAATACCACTATCATCTTTAGGACAACCTCAATCAAAGCTCAGCCATCAAAATAAAAAAACTTGTGAGAGGATTATTAGAAAAAGTATAGGGTTTCAGAAAAAGGTCAAGTTTGTGTAGTTATATTTCAAAAATGTCGGTGTTTCAGATGGCTAGAGTTCTAATGTTCTGCGTTACTAATTTGTTGTGTTTCAAAACAAAGTGTCCAAAACAGTAAAACGTCAAGGTATATTTAACCACCCCCTTGAATTATATCTTTCGGGACGCTACCGTACAAACACGCATGACCCCTTGGCCGCATTCGCGCACATATCACACATCACCCGTTCACCAACATCATCTCCGAGTTCCATCCAGCACACACCTCGCACACTTAACGAGGAGCACGCGCGTAATTTCGTGCGGCAAATGCGAAGGAAACGCTTATGATTCCATTTGGGTAGGACCACCCGCTGCGCTGGATGCGGAATGGTCTGCAAAGTGTGGCCCACCTCCGAGGTTGTCGCGTCGTCCGACAGGGGCGACAGGGCAGGCGGCGGTAGAGGTAGCTGCCGGGAACACCCCCAGTACGGCGATACTCTGTGTAATGGGCGAGGCACACATTACGGTGGGCATATAATCGCGAAACTTGTACCGGAACCGGACAAAAGCAGTCCAAGTGCTGTTCAAACAAATTTACTAAATAAACATCCCGCTCGCGCAGCGCGCCGGAGAGTTTGCCTGCCACCACTCGGAATTCCATCTGCGTCACCACCCAGCTCCCAGCCACCATCTTCATGTCGCCACCGCGCCTGGTTCTAGTTCGTCTACCCTCAGACAGCGGTGTATGTAAACAGAAACAGCTCGCGGGGCTGTCGGGTCCACCACCGTCACCGTCGCGTCGACCGTTCACACTTTTTATCAACGCGCAACAAATGACTTCACATTGTTTGATCTGTGTGCAGATGTGAAATTTAATAGAATTAAATTCTGAGCTCTTATATATAATGTTGTATATTTTGTTTTGATCATGATGTTGGTAAATATTTACTACAATAGAAAAACATTTACAGATACCTGTCAAAGAATATTCTTTTCCATCAATATTGACCATTGTTTAATTTATTTCCTTCAAAACTATATTTCTCTATTTATTATTATAAATTAATCCTACTACTTTCAGAAGTAGGATGGCTTGTACTGTTACTTCCTCATCTTCTTCTGCGAAGCTTGAGATGTTTATGCCTAAATATTTTTCGTTCACTTGTTGGATGATTCGTTCATCGACTTCCAATTTGCACCTTATTGTGTGTAGTGCTATGACCATGCATTTGGTCTAATCTGTTACTAGCGTTTTGCTGGCAGTATTAAATGGGTGGATCATTCGTTAAAGATTATCTTCGCGTACTGACATTAACACGGCATTATCCGCATAGCATATGACCTTCAATTCTTTCTTCCTCATTTTATATCCTCTGCTCTCACGGACTCTCCTGATTATTTGTTCCATTGTGAGTTTAAATAACTACAATAACAGAAAAGGAAACCTAACTTAACAATGAGCAGAACACTGCAAAAAAAAAGGTCTTCTGGGCATACAAACGAACTAAAAAGTAATTTTCTCAGCAGAAGAAGGAAAACAAGGCAGCAGAGAGGCGTTATCCACTGAACTGAATGTTTCTTTCCATCTATATCAAACAATAATTGTTTTTATAATTAGCTTGTTCGATAGATCAATGCGTACAAGCGTGCTTTGTAAATTTACCCCCAACGGAAAGGAAACACGCTTCGTATGTCCGGTGTAAAGGAACACGACAGCACTGGAAGAAAGAGACAATGCTCTGGAAAGCAGAAAACGAACAAAGTCAAGGGAAACCCGACGATTTTCTAGCGTGGCGCAAAGTCGGAGTGTGTATATTTGAGACAACTATTTTCAATGATTTGCTTCTGTTTTCTTCTCCAAGCCTAAACGCATAACCTTTTTTGGAATTAAAGCATTTTTTTCAAAATCAGTTACTTATAAATATGAGAAATGAAATTATTTAAATTCAAATTGTTAATATTAAATATTTAATTTGAGAGTAAATAATAATATATTCTGGTAAAAGATCATAAATTGGGATTTTACTTTGCGTAGAGAACCTGCATGTTGTGCATGTTGCGTGTACTTTATGGTCAGTAACGTGGTCGCAGTTGCGTGTGAACAAAGTTAACGAATTATAATACGTCGACGGTGCGGTGTGGTGGCTATGGCACGAAACCGCCACATACAAACAGGGACTAAACTTCAACATTAAACGATTAGAGGCTTCCGAGATGAAAGCCCGAGATGAAATATTTACTATTAACGCATGATGAATTTATATCACCGCAAACATACCCCTACTCACAGCCCAACGTATACAAACACACACACACACACACATACACCACAGCTGCAAAAAGGCGTGCGAAGCCAATATTTCAAATTAACAACTTGATTTTTCAAGCTTGGAAAATTTATGTTTCGTGCGTTTCCTTTTATTTCAGCAATGTATAACAGGAAAGAATGTCTAATAATCGCACTCGCAATAAATTAGAAAATTAATCAGGTCACAAGGGGTCGACCCTCCCCCACCCTACACTCACCATCCTTCCAGTCCTTCCAGAGGTGGTACGTAATGCAAATTGCCAAGAATAGGACAATTCTTCCGGGCACGCGTTGGCGGCGGTGCTGATAGGAACGCGGTCAAGATTCCCGTGCTTGCTGCAAGCCAATTTCATGGAAGACGGCAGCGCCGCTCCGCCACCGTATTAGGGAATTCAAATCACGCGCCAATAAATCAACAAACAAAACAGTGTCCCGCCGCCGTCGCCATCACCATCGCCGCTGGGGAACCACGTCGAAGAAGGCAGACTTATTTTATGGCTTTGGCAAACAAACGCGCCCAGGGTTTAATAATATGACGTCACACACGATGGCGACGACGTCCTGGGTCAGATCGTTTTTGAGAGCAAAAGGACATGATCGCGACGCCGCCGCCGGTTAAGATTTGGGTACTGAACAACACTATCCCGACTTGCTATCCGTGCCGGGGAACGTGCAGTACTTAAGGGTGTCACATAACCTTCACACCACACATTCCCTAGCTATCCCAAGCTAAGCCCAAAAATTCAACAACCCTTGCATATTTTATTTACGTATCAACTACGCGAAAACCTTTAAGGCTCCTTCTCGGTTTTATGGCAATGTGGTTAGAGGGATCGAATTCAATTAATAAATGTAGAGTTTTGTCCTTCGTTGCCAGTAAATTTATGACTACGATTGTTATATTCCCAGCCAGAGAGGCGACTGCGACGTCGATATAGCTGGCGCGGCAGTTGCTGAATTAATTTTACGTTCTGGTTTTATGTCCTTTTCGCGCTGGCACGGATTATTGATAGATTATGTTAATGCTATGCGGGGCGAGGGGCGAGAAACGCAAGATACGGCCCGCTGCCTATTCGAGGGATGATTGCTACCCGGATGCAATTTTCACGTGTGGCGAATTTACTTTATATTTGTTTTTGCACTTAGGTGCCCGGCCGAATCGTGCCAAACCAGACCCGCAACGGCTACCGGTAAATTGACTCAGCAAACGTGACGCACACACATGGTTGTGGTTCAAAGTCGCCGATTGGACGCACCTTGTTATCTTTAGTGTCGATATGTGAAAGGATTGATCGCGCACACCACTCCTTCCCCGGGGTTATTGATGTTCATTAAGTCAACACAAATTGGTAACGCAACTTTCGCTTGAAGGTTAGTTAAATATATGAAAGCTTCTAATTTAATTTACTACTATGCCACCGGGTTAATTATATAATCTGTGAAGCTGTCAATGTGAG